>JAWZYT010001721.1:380000-395755 GCA_034508575.1 Petrolisthes manimaculis
CCAACCAGTCAGTCAGTCAGTCAGTCAGTCATTCAGCCAACCAGTCAGTCAGCCATCTGCCATGCCAACACCTCACATCCAAAACACACACATACATATAATATCACTCACACCTAAATCTTTGGAGTTTTATCATAACAAAGTGTTAATAAATACTGAGACATGAGTAGTTTCAGTTTATATCCAAGTTTATTTTTAACTCTTTACCATAACTTTAATACCGACACATTATAGTTCCAGACTTATTAGTATCTTCAGTAATGTCACTCCCTTCCTAACAGGTCATTCTCTTTTGGTACATTGGAGTGTTTTGATTCCTCCAGAGTATGCCAGGAAACAGGACCAAATGAACAAAAATAATGGTGTCCTGTTGCTTGGAATAGTTTGGAGGATTCAGTTGCTCCAGATTTATCAACACAAAACTTCTCCCTTAAGCCCACTACACAGACAGACAGGTAAGTAAGAAGGCTCTATTATATATTACCACTAGGCAACACCTGAGTGGGACGGAGTTATAAGTTGGGTTATATTTATCTGTATGGGTCACACCGAGTCATACTTCTCATTTTTTTTCTATTTATTTACTTGTGTGTGTGTGTGTGTGTGTGTGTGTGTGTGTGTGTGTGTGTGTGTGTGTGTGTGTGTGTGTGTGTGTGTGTGTGTGTGTGTGTGTGTGTGTGTGTGTGTGTGTGTGTGTGTGTGTGTGTGTGTTTACTGACGTCACTGTGATGGTGGGCTGAGCAGCATATTCCCCAAGGGAGTGTGTGCGTGTGTGTGTGTGTATACTCGGGTTGGCACAATATTACTTTACTATAGATAAGCTTGACTCAGATATATATTTGATAGAGATGTTATAATACAAAGACATATTATAAAATTGTATAAAGTTACATACATCACTATATAGTCATTAATTAAATAAAACACAAAGCACTCTTCTAACTCTTCTCAGTCCAATGCTGCCCAAATACTAAAAAATATTCTTACCTCTAAAAATGACCTTAGAAAAACATTTTATGACAGACACAGCATACGTGCCTCAACCCACATACAATTGTGGTAAATATTAGGGGTGGGGGGGAATTTGGGGAGTGAGGCGTGTGTTTTGGGTGTGGGTGTGAGTTTGGGGGGGGGGGTTTGGGGTGTGTGTTTGGGAGTGGGGTGTGTGTTTGGGGGTTGGGGGGGTTGGGGTGTGTTTAGGGTGTAGGGTGTGTGTATGGGGAGTGGGGTGTGTGTTTAGGGTGTGAGGTGTGTGTGGGGGGTGGTGTGGGGTGTATGTTTAGGGTGTGAGGTGTGTGGTGTATGTTTAGGGTATGAGGTGTGGTGTGTGTTAAGGTCCGGTGAAGGATAGACCATTAGTAGTCAGTCAGATGGATGTTATACCCTCCAGCATTCACTGTTATAGTCCAGACTCATTCAAACTCGTCCCATTAAGCCATTCTGAAGTCCCCATCAGCCACCGACGTAATTCTAGTTCGCTGATGGGGGCAAAATCCTCTCCAAACTCCTCTGTTGGATGTTGGTTCATTCATCGCAGTTCAACCCCGGATCATCCAGGGCAAAACTATTATAAATCATCAGACATTGTAACGAGAACAATGGAAATATGTAAAACTGGAATCAAACTCGACATTGTTGATGTTCAATCGATGGGTGTCAAGGTGAGGCTGGCTGTCTGTCTATCTGGGTTTGGTTTGGTTTGCACATCACAGTAACCTTGTCACAACTCTAATCTGTGACCTGTTGAGGTTATTGGGATATTTCATTGGTCAGAAAGACCATATTTGCACGGTGAATTCCTTGTCCCACTTACGTCTACTTAGATCACACAGGCATATAGGGTTTGCCGTCAGTAGGAATATATAATTATTGCTATTAAATACTTTGTGTATTAAATAATAATGACCTTACCGTAAATTGTTAATAGTACCAGGTATTGCTAGGTGAGCAAGTATAGTATAACTGTATTAATTAAAAAGTGCTCTGAAAACAATGGGAGGCAAAAGGTCAAGTTTCATGTCACTAGTTGAATCTCCATTTGTGACCAGGCGACCGTGAAGTGCCCGGCCAGAGCTGCATTGTGTTGTACACACCGTGGAGTATCAGACCAGAACTCCTCCATAACGCTGTGAAAAACAAGACCAAGTTCCATTGTGTTGTAGAGACCGTGGAGTGGCAGACCAAACCTCTTGAACACTATGGAGAGCTAGACCAGAGCATCAGCATTTTTCCCTTTATCTTTTTATCAAGTGGAGACAGGGTACAGTTTTAGGCACTTGGTGTTGCTTTGTCCAGGCCACTCTTGTATGCAGGTCTGACTTGGCTCGCCCACTGGAAATGAAAAGTGCCTGTGACGTGTTCTTCTCTCTCTCTTGGATTAAACTTCACGTCTCATTCCAGTCTTCCTTTCTTAATTGTATCTTGTTCTCCCGACTTCTCGTTTCTTCCCATCTTTACTATACATTTTATATTAAAGACAACAAGATAAAGTGGTGTGAGGAGGGTGGATGGAGGCAGAGTGGAAAGGTGGGAGGGTGGATGAGGCAGAGTGGAGGGTGGATGGAGGCAGGAGTGGAAAGGTGGGAGGGTATAGATGGAAGCAGAGTGGAGTGGAGTGGTGTGAGGAGGGTGGATGGAGGCAGCAGTGGGTGACCAGGGTGGTATAAAGAATAACAATGGCATCAGGTTACCTTCCTCGAGTCCACTTAGCTGATGTCAGGGAGTCTCACCTTTACACCTTCACATTGCATTGTTTAAACACATAGTTCTGAAACCAGTGTGTGTATTCAATAATAAATGTATAATATATGAATGTCTGACAACCTTTGAGCATGCATGATTGATTGAAATTGTATCTAGTGTCGTTAATATAAATACTTCTACATAGGCTAATCAAATTACAAAAAGTACAAACCAACAAAGTATTCGTTTTCCAGGATACTGTAGTTCATAAAATTAATACATACAAAAACAAGCAACCCAACATACATAACATACCGTACCGTACATACACAAGGTAGACAACTGATACTAGGCTAACCTTCACCAAGTTCCACAACACCCGCATCCACAAATCAACCTTAACCATACATACATACATACACATACATACACACACACACACACACACACAAACTGAGGCACGCACGCACGGCTGCTCTCAACTAATACACTTCCCCTGACCAAACAAACTACTGAACTGACTGACCTGACCCTTGACCTTTGACGTGAAGCACACAACACACACACCTACCCAACACTATACTCTTACCATACAGCCGTCCACCCCCTCCATCACAACATACCATTCATTCCATCTGGACACATTGCTGCAACACCCACATCTTACATAATCCCATTACAGCCCTCACATTTGCCTGTAGAAAAATACCACCTCCACCTCAAATCATCACCCACCATGGAATCTCAGGAGTGTTTTAGTTTCACCAGATTGACCCCCACCACCAACAACAACAATTCATGGACCAACAGAAGCCAGAAATACATTACTTATCTCTTTCACCCATTGTAACCACCACTGCACAACTCCACCGTAACCCGAGTCAGAGGGCCTCACTTAACCCTATCCACAACCTCGCCTCTAACAACTTTAAACTGCCATCAACTATCACTATCAACTATCAACAATAACACAACAACACTACCTCCCCCGCTCACCCTCACTTTCCGCCTGCCAATCTAACTCAACTGACCCCCGACATTCGACTCCTGTTATAATCACATCACCACCACCTCTACATCACCACCTCATCATCCACCACCACCACCTCCACATCACCTCATCATCCACCACCTCACCATCCACCACCACCACATCACCATCACCACCATCACTTCTGCTGCTTCCTCAATCATCATCATCATCATCCTTCCACCATCACTGCTCTTCCTCCACCATTCAATCAACACTACTAAATCCGTATAGGTGTGTCTGGCCAACATGTCATCTCTCTTCCCCTTTTCATTCATTCCTGCCGTCAATCATCTTAATAACCTTGACCTTAAAACAATGAATGACGACTTAAGGTACACAAAATACACACATACACTAAAAATAACCACACACTTTAACACAAACACGAACAATAAACGACATACCAGTAGAGATCTAATATCAACGATCAATAGTGACAAAGTAATCATATCAGCCTCTAAGCAATACATTGTGTCTTAGATAACACTTGTACTAACACCATACGATTTGAAATGTCCCAAGAAAGCCATCGGTGTCTTTCTGTTCATAGGGAAGAAGGGACGAACACACACATTCCTTCAAAGCCTTCTTCCCCTCGACTATATAATTATATATCATTATAACTTCATTATAACTTCAAACCATGTACAGCCACAATCGAGTATCCACCGACACTTTCCTTCCATCATAGTAAAATCTTTGTAATAAAGAACAACACATACATACATGAGTTTGCAGCACCTCATGATAATAATTGAGGGGGTTGTTGAGTTGACGTAAGGTGTTGTATGGTTATATTTTTATATGATACTGATTTATTTGCACGATCGAAGGAAAGTGTCGGTGGTTATTTGATTGTGACTGTACAGTGATGGGAAAGAAGGAAAGAGTAAAACAAAAACTTGTAAAATGGAGGGGAAACAAGAGGCAGTGATAAAAAAAATAAAGAATGGAGAATGGAAGGGGGATTAAAAAGAGCTGCAAGCTATTTCAGGTGGAGTAATTGTGTGCAGGGGAAGGACTAGTGTGAGGGAGGGATGGGGAAGGGAAGGGAGGGGAGGAAGGGATGGGGAGGGGAGCGGAGGGGAGGGTAGAGGGGAGGGGAGTGAAAGGGGAGGGAAAGGGGAGGTAAGTGGGAGTGATGGCGTGGGAAGTACAGACAAATAAAGTCCAGAATGTTGAATGGGGACCAAACCCAGATTTAAACCCACAGTGAAAGAAATTGATTACCTTTTTCCAACCTTGATTTAACGAATAGCATTTAAGCCCATTACCTAAGGCTGGGTCGCTGCCACTATATGGTGTACACACACACACACACACACGCTGCACTCAACACCTGACCCACTACAACAGCTCTTTACTCTGACCTTTGGCACTGGTTTGAAGTGAATAGGAGGAGGAGGTTGATCATTGCTACATACCAAACATACACTGTTACAGGTAATGTCACCATCATAGCCAAGGTCAACATACACACACACACTCACACATTTACTCAGCCGGCAGCACTTTTCCACAATATTTGAGACAGAAGGATACAATAACTGTAGAGTGGAAGTCTGTACACAAATAGTGGAGTGATACCAACTGTACAGCCACATAACTATATACTCCCACTATCCCTGTACACTCGCAATCCAAAATATGTATCCAGGCTTGCTTCGAATAGTCTGATTGAGTATTAAGCGAGTTCAGGTAAATAGGATAAGCGTGTAATTGGTTCACTAGTACGGTATGTTGAATGATTCGAATCTTCAACAAAGACGTGGATATAAATTTTGGATCACCCGAGTACACCCGAGCTCGTAAATTTGCGACCACATAGTAAGATGATGTTTATGCCATTCGAGCTGGTAACATTTATTTGGGGAGGAATCAGAGTAGGTGGAACATAGGATAGAGTGACATGATACAAACTCTCACCTATAATGATACCTTCCCCACGCAGTGTTACCAGCTCAGATGACATAAACATTTGGAGACGTGGTCGCGAATTTACGAGCTCGAGTATACAGTATATAAGTGGTGTTTTGTGGCAATGTTTGAAGGACTCGTTTATCTCCAAATTTCTTAACTACAACACATGCAGGGTCCTTAAGAAAATATGTGGCAAGACTTTGAGGTATTCTCAATGGTAGGACAAGACTCTGGACTATTCATAAAGGCAGCACCAGACTTTAGATTAGCTACCTTGTCTTCAAAAATTCCCCTCAAGCTGTCAAGTGTTAGAGGAGGGGACAGGGTGAGTGGGGGAGGAAGGAGGGGACAGGGTGAGTGTGGAAGGAAAGAGGGGACAGGGTGAATGGGGGAGGAAGGAGGGGGCAGGGTGAGTCAGAGCCGTAGAATATTCTACGGCTCTGGGGTGAGTGGGGGAGGAAGGAGGGGGCAGGGTGAGTGGGGGAGGAAGGAGGGGGCAGGGTGAGTGGGGGAGGAAGGAGGGGGCAAGGTGAATTGGGAAGGAATGAGGATGTGGGGGAGGGAAGAGAATGAAGACCTAAGGCGAGGAATGTAGTGCATCCTAACACCAGCACTCCTCTGTGTGTGTGTTAAGGGGGGGAGGGGGGGGAGGGTTGGAGTAAAGCCCTGGGGTGCTTACAAGGATTACTACAGCAAGGACAGAAACAGGATAGAGAGGGCAGGCAGGGGACTACGTCAAAGCGAACTGGTGGGGGAAATAATTACACTTGTCCACAGCAGGGGAGTAACACAAACAATGTAAATAGCTACCGTATTGAAATTCCAGGCTGTTTGATTCAGAGAGGAAGCACCCAACACTGAATCCCATCCCAGTCGTTCATAGGCAGGAGAGGGATAATAAGGAAAGAGTAATCTCACGTATTCACTCGTTCTGGAGTGCATAACTGCTGGGAACTAAACCTGAAGGGGATACTGCAGAGGGGGTTGGGTAGTTCAAGAGGACATTACACAACTGAGTGGAGTAGGACAAACTGGGAGAATAGGGTAGTACTAATAGACAGAGGGTTAAGCATATCAAACTGCTCTGTGAGGCGTGAGGCAATCTACTGTAGACTAAAGTGGGAAAGGTGAGGCAAGTGAAGGGAGAGGGAAGGTGGTAGGATTGGTTAAAACAGTGTGGGATGTGGCACGATAAGGCTACATTGTAGAGGTTGGTGTGAGGTTGGCGAGGGGAACGGTACGGTAACTCGGTGAAGGATGGTTGAGGCAGGGTATGTGTGTGTGATAGCCGCTATAAGGATACAATGGTAGAGGTGAGGTGCATTGGTGTGTGGAAGACTATGGTGCGTTTTGTATTTCATCTTTTTTTTTTACCTGGCAAGTATGCACCGATTTTCTTTCTAAGTATTACGACATTCGATACCCCGTTTTATACCAATGTTTGTTAGGTAGCAGAAAAGTCCCTAGTTAGATCATTTTTGTTGTTGGTAGCAGGTATGTACATTATTTTCCGTTAAGAAAAAATGATGGAGTATAGAACAGACCAAGGGAACTACTGTACACTGGTTGGTTGGAGTGAGTGGTGTGTGTGAGTGGCGAGACAGAGTAAGCTGAGCTAAACTGGCTGGGGTGAGGGAGGGAGGAAGGAAGGGAGGTAGAGCCGTAACACAATAAGGCATAATCCGGTTTGCATGACGTATACAGTTAATGAAGGCAAGGATAATGGCAGTGGACAGGCAAACACCACACCCTACTAATCCTAAACTACCACACACACACATCCACTCCTTAGAGAAACACCTTGGGCAAGCAGCAAGTTGTTTGATTGTAAGTCCTGGATATTTACCACCCTTCCCCTCCAGACCTTTATTCTTTTCTCCTTACAACTCAATTATCATATATATAGACACTCAGTAAAGCCCTCTTCTGATAATCTCGGAGCCTCGCAAGAGTCACGGGCCACTGACAGCTTGCAGTCCCGAGGTTGAGGTATAAAAAAAAAGTACCTCCTTCGTAACATGTATTGCCGAATTTAACTTCTTTACTCTCATTGTCAGTTCTTTTGTTCAGGTAAAATATCAATAAACTATAGCGGGAAAACACACACCGATATCCTCTTATAACAGACTCTTATAACATTTTACTCTCCACTCACCTACTTCTCATACCAATTATCTTGTCATTACATTATCTTGTCATGTTCATTTTGACTTCAGATTATATTCACAAGTTTACTTATTACACCATTATAAGGGATTCTCCATCACTGCCGAGCTTAAACATAACATTTACTCTATCAATATATTCAAGCATTTTCTTCTTCATATTCGATATTTTTTTCTTTTTTAGTTTGCAGATGTTGCTAAAATATTTCAACCAGAACTCTTTTACTGTCTTCCTTTTCTCCCTACGTTCCTACCGACTATACGTATTGGGTCTTCCACTCTCACCACCTGTTCTTTCCTTTCCTCTCCCTTAGGAAATCATACCATCCCTAGTTGCACCAGCGTTTCCTTCTTCTCCTTTGGCTAAACTTCATCCACTATATTTTCCTTCCCAGAGACGGTTCTGTTTTTTCTAATCAGTCATTGCATATCCTTTTGCTTCATCTCGTGTGTGTGTGTGTGTGTGTGTGTGATGTGTGTGTGTGTGTATGTGTGTGTGTGTGTGTGTGTGATGTGTATGTGTGTGTGTGTGTGTGTGTGTGTGTGTGTGTGTGTGTGTGTGTGTGTGTGTGTGTGTGTGTGTGTGTGTGTGTGTGTGTGTGTGTGTGTGTCCGCTGTTATCCTTTCTAAAGATTATCAATCTGTTTAATACATTCTACAGTATATCTTCCCATGTTTGCATTTTTCTATTCCCCACATTACCACTACCACTACTTCTTCTTTGCCTACCATTTTACGTGTTATGCCACAGAGCACCAATCCAAATTCTCTCTTTTCCCCGCCTGGTTCAACGTCTCTTTATCATCTCATTCAGTTCGTCTATACCTCCTCCTCTAACTCATTCTTAACTTCCATTTCTACTGAAGTTTCCTATTTACACGTCTGTCCAGAATATACTCATTTATTTTTGTTTACGATCTCTCTCTCTATTTATCTATCTATCTATCTATCTATCTCTCACACACACACACATCCCATTCCTCTAGTCCTTTCTCTTTATTCTCTAGCTGCCTTCACCTCACCCATTCACATAGGGAAGGAATAGGGATATCCCAACTACAACATGTAAGGTTTGGCCGTGACGGAGTGAGTAAGGTCATGGTGAAGGAGGGAAGGAGGGAATGTTGTGAAGAATGGTGACAAAGAAACAAAGATCGGGACCTCGGGCGATGAACCTCATATTCTGCTTCCCCCCCTTCCCCACCCCACCACACCCCATCCCATTAGGTACCCCACCCCACACACGCGCACACAAACACGCGCACACACACACACACACACACAAACACATGCTCACACACATTTACACTCTCTCTCCCTCAGTGTGTGTGTGTGTGTGTGTGTGCTCTCTCTCTCTCTCTCTCGGTACCATATATAGTCAACAACCTGAAGTATAAGCCTGATTAATGAGCAGCTTCCGAAGAACTGGATATCTCATAAAGAATCCAACAAGCCCCAGTTTTACTACCAATCAATGGGTTGTAAAAAGGACACGGAGGCCTGGAATGTAAAAACTTCAATATATCAGACGACAACAACACGAGGCTCCATCAATAAAGTCCTGTGGTGCTTGAGTTACACACACACACACACACACACACACACACACACACACACACACACACACACACACACAGATAGATATATAGATAGATAGATACACACACACTCACTATCTCACTCACTCCCTCACACACACAGTAATAACTTGTCAACAGGTAAGCACTCAACAGCAGAGGGATGGACATGAGGAAGTAACCCGAATAGTATATACGTACTCCAACATCCGCTATTGTAGACACACCCACACAACACACACACATGACACACACACGACAACAAAGTCAGACTCTACGGTACATCCCTTTATCCTACAAAGAGAGGAAGGGGCTAGGCAGCATTTCCCAGTCTATACAATCCAACCAAACTACCACCACCATAACGACCCCCATTATTCCAAAATCCAACCAAACAACCCCCATTATTCCCCAATCCAACCACCACCACCACCAATATTTCCCAATCCAACCAAACCACCACCAATATTCCCCAATCCAACCACCACCACCACCATCACTAACCAATAAACCTTGGACGACCTCCCCAATTTACCCTGTATTGTCCTGAAGCTCCTCCAAGACTCAATTTCCGAGTCGTGCATCTATCTCCCTGTTCCCTTACCCCTCTCTTCTGTTTCCCTGTTCCCTTACTCCTCTCCTGTTTCCCTATCTCCCTGCTTCCTTACCTCTTTCCTGTTTCCCTATCTCCTTGTTCCCTTAACTCTCTCTTCTGTTTCTCTACCTCATCCTCTATACTGACTTTCTCTCTGACTTTGCTCCCTGTCCCATCTCTTTCTCTCTCTATCTCTCTCTCCTCTCCACTGTTTCTATATGTATGTGTCCCCAACTCAACTCAGTATCGTACATATTTGTCTCATCTATCCTTTACCCTGTTTGTGTCCCTATAACTCCGTCCCCTACCCACCCATCCCTTGTCTCCTGGGATGTTGGGTCAATATTATACACCATGGAGGCAGGATGAGGGGAAAGTGGGAGGGAAGAGGGGAAGAAAGATAAAGAGGAAGGAGGGAGGGAGGGAGGGAGGGAGGGAGGGAGGGAGGGAGGAAAGAAGGAAGGAAGGAAGGAAGGAGGGAGGGAAGTAGTGCGGGAAGGAGGGAAGTAGGGAGGGAAAAGGGGAAGAAAGATAAAGAGGAGGGAAGGAGGGAAGGAGGGAGGGAAGAGGGGAAGCAAGATAAAGAGGAAGGAGGGAGGGAGGGAGGGAGGGAGGGAGGGAGGGAGTAAAGTGGGAGGGAAGATGGGAACAAAGATAAAGAAGGAGAGACGAAGGATGTTAGAATGGGGGTAAAATAAACTTAAGAGAATAGCGAACTAAATCAATTATGTGAAAATGGATTATAAGACGAAAAGATTGAGATGCAATGTAAAGGAATGGGAGGGAATAAAAGGAGGAAATAAAGAGGGAAGAAACAAGGGAAATAAAGACAGAAGAAAGAGAAGAAGAAGAAAAAGAAGAAGGAGGAGAAACGGAGAGACAACAGATAATAAAAAGAGTCGAGAATAAGTTTTCGGGACCATTAAGAGGAAGAGAGGAGGAGGAGGAGGAGGAGGAGGAGGAGGAGGAGGAGGAGGAGGAGGAGGAGGAGGAGGAGGAGGAGGAGGAGGAGGAGGAGGAGGAGGAGGAGGAGGAGGAGGAGGAGGGAGGAAGAATTAGAGGGAAGCTGCATCAGAGGAATGGAGAGAAGAGAAGAGAAAAGGAGGATGAGAGAAGAAGGGAAAATGATATGTAGAGAGAAGGGGAGAAGAGGTGTATAGGAGGAGAGAAGAGAAAAGGAGGAATAGAGAGAAGAACAAGGCAGGAAGAGGAGGAGGAGAGAAGGGAAGAGGAGGAACAGAGTAAAGGAAAAAAACAAGGGAAGATGAAGAAGAGGAGGAATAGACAGAAGGAGAAGAACAGGGGAATAAGGGAAAGAGGAGGCTAAATAGAGAGATTGTGAGGACTGGATGGTGAAGAAGGGTCGATGGTGACATACAAAGGAGGAGAAGAATGAATGTTTGCAGTTTATTGTTTATATTTATTGTTTGTTTCAGGGAGTCATGTTGTGTGGACGAATTGGATGATACACACTCCCTCAGAAAGAAGAGAAGAGGAAGTGTAGAGAGGAAGGGAAGAGGAGGTGTAGAGAGGATGGAGGAAAGAAGGGAAGAGGCACATTGTGGAGAAACTAGGATAGTTATTCCTTGTAAAAAACAAACACAAAAGAAAAAACTAATAATAATCGAACAAACTCGTTCACTATAATATAATTACAATATCCATAAGTTAAACTAATGAGCTTCTTTGGTTCTTCAGTTTACGAGCCTGTGAAACTTATAATTCCATAGGTAGTGTAGGCCTACTTCCTAATGACTTGGCAGGTGTGGTGGAGACAGGACTTTACCCGCTGACTATACTATACTATAACCTACACCCATCATCATGAAGGAACAAACAGTTAGATAGAGCATAGGGTCACGACTTGCATTAATTAATCATGGATGGGACTTCTAGCGAGCTGTGTGAATGGTGAGGTGAGGTGAGGCAGTAAGGGCAATGCTGAGGCTGTAATTGGAAAGCAGTCTGTCTGAATTCCAGTGCGGAACAATCCATCACACACACACACAGGCACACACACACACACACACACAACACATACATACACACACACAACACATACATACACACACACACAACACATACATACACACATACACACACACACACACTTTCTAAATTAGCCCTCGCTTGGATTACCTCCTTGGTATCGTCATCAAATATAATCCTATATGGACAACCTCAGTTTCCCTCTAGAATTAGATAGAAATATGACCACCCACGACTTAATTCATTCCCTTAACCAACAAACAGACCACCATTATATTTGTTAATCTGGTCCTGTTTCCTGGCATTCTTTTTAAGGAATCAAGGCACTCCAATTCACCAAAAAGAAAATCTCCTCTTAATTAAATACATAAAAATTACAACCGATGAATATTTTAATTTGTCGTGATCCTCTGATATGCATAAATATAGCGATATCCATTAACTGTAATTAAAGCTCTGCATCAGTGAAGCCTTAATACTCACTATACTTTATTTCCTGTCACGTGTCTACTTAACACTTAATTAACATCCCCAATTATACTGTCGTGAGGCTTATTAAGGGAGTAGTAGGTGGAGGAGGAGGTGGAGGAGGAGGAGTAGGAGGTGGAGGAGTAGGAGGAGGAGGAGTAGGTGGAGGAGTATGTGAAGGTGGAGGTGGAGGAGTAGGAGGAGGAGGAGTAGGAGGAGGAGTATGTGAAGGTGGAGGAGGAGGGGTAGGTGGAGGAGGAGAAGGAGGTGAAGTGGTTAGGTTTAATAAGACTGAAATTTACATGGTGTTGACAGCTGATGTATTTCCACTTTTTATACCAAGCTCACCAGTATAATAATCATAATCCCCAATAATTCTCTCACACACACTCTTTCTCTCTCACAAATACACACACATTTTTTCTTTCTCTCTCTCTCTCTCTCTCTCTCTCTCTCTCTCTCTCTCTCTCTCTCTCTCTCTCTCTCTCTCTCTCTCTCTCTCTCTCTCTCTCTCTCTCTCTCTCTCTCTCTCTCTCTCTCTTTCACACACACACACACACACACACACACACACACACACACACACACACACACACACTACAACCCCTGTTCACACCAGTTACTGATAACGTACCACCACTACCCAACACAAGATAAAAGGAAACACACACTCCCTTATCTCTTATCACAATACGGGAATTTATCACATTTTCCCTTCAACAATGCTGTATAAATATATATATATATAGAGTATAATTATATATATTTTGTAAGCGACCCTATCACTATAAATAACATGAACTGCAGAACTCCATCTATTATATTTGTTTTAGGTATATCTGTATAAGGTGGTAATTCTTTTTTGATACATTGGAGTGCTTTGATTCCTTCAAAGTATGCTAGGAAACAGGACCATTAGAGCAAAAAATAATGGTGTTTGGTTGCTTGGAATAGTTTGTAGGATTCAGTTGCTCCAGATTTACCAACACTGCACTTCCACCTTAAAGGGACTGTAAGCTAATGACCACTTTACACTATGTCACATAACTAACACCTACACCGAGAGAGAGTTAGTTTCGTTGTCACCCCAGAGAGGATTCATATGATGTGAAGTGGAATACACGACAGTTTTATATTTCCCTTTACGACTATTGCCTGCCTACAGAATAACACACACACACACACACACACACACACACACACACACACACACACACACACACACACAGCTGGACTCACTCATTCGTGGTATGTGGAATCAATTCCTGTCTGGGCCTTGTTGTTGGGACGTGTAGCAAATATGTCTATCTTTTAAAAGGGGGTAAAATTCCTATAAGCGAACTGCCTGCCGGATTTTATTACTCCAAACTTTGCCAGAGATCACAATCCAACCCTCCTGATATCTCACGACTAATCCGTACACACAAATGACTTTTTATCGGGGATATCTTACTCAGTTCGACCCTCACCTGACCTGGATTTTAAGAGTGAAGAGCGAACGAACTGAGAGCAGGAAGAGGATAATTTTTCTATGTACAGTCTGCAAAAAAAATACTGGCTGGGCCCCTCTCCCCTAACATTAAAATGCAATATAATTTTCTATAGGACAATTCCAATACTTTTTTGTGTCGACTGTACCACCGACAAAAATAAAATTCCTACATACAGTTATTTTTCGACTTGTACTGAACGTGTTGAGACTGTACTGTGTCCCTTGCAAATAGGTGTGTGTGTGTGTGTGTGTGTGTGTGTGTGTGTGTGTGTGTGTGTGTGTGTGTGTGTGTGTGAAAGAGAGAGAGAGAGAGAGAGAGAGAGAGAGAGAGAGAGAGAGAGAGAGAGAGAGAGAGAGAGAGAGAGAGAGAGAGAGAGAGAGAGAGAGAGAGAGAGAGAGAGAGAGAGAGAGAGAGAGAGAGAGAACTATTATACAGAGTGGAGGCGGAAAAATATACTTCGATGACCAATTGGTGAAAATAAATGAAAACTGAACTACGAAACAACGAGAAACGATGGATAGAAAGGGTGAGTGAAAGTGAGAGGCGGAAGAGTGAGGGAGGGAGGGAGGGAGGGGAGAAGATAGTATCGATCAGGGCAGCTCATGTCGAGGTGTACATGTGTGTGTTTGTGTCAGTGTGTGTGTGTGTATGTATGTATGTATCAGTGTGGGGCTGGTGCATGTGTGTGGATCTGTGTGGTAGTGGTTGAATATAGGACCACAATTATTATATTCATTACCATCCACATAATTCCATCAAGGCATTTAAACAATATTACAACTACATAGGCTTCTCTATCTATCCATCCATTTATCTATTTATCTATCCAAGTACCAACTAATATACCCATCCTAGAATACATACATTTATCTTGAAATTTCTTAGGGTAATCTCTCATTCCCCTAAAAACAAATTACAGCTGAAACAAAGAGAAAATATAAAGTGTGTGGGTGGGAGAGTGTGATACGTGTGATACATGGAAAACAAAGAAAAATTATATATCCTAGTATGAGGGTCAGACATCCACTAAACATACTGTAGGTTGTGTGGTGATGGTGGTGGTTGAAGGGGAAAGGGGTGTTGAGAGCTATAGGGTCAGATATCCACTAGACATAGGTGGTGTTTTAGTGGTGGTGGTGGTTGAAGAGGAAAGGGGTGTTGAGAGCTATAGGGTCGGATATCCACTAGACATAGGTGGTGTTTAGTGGTGGTGGTGGTGGTGGTTGAAGGGGAAAGGGGTGTTGAGAGCTATAGGGTCAGATATCCACTAGACATAGGTGGTGTTTTAGTGGTGGTGGTGGTTGAAGGGGAAAGGGGTGTTGAGAGCGTGAGAGCGATACATGGGAAACCGTTCAGCGAAGTGGACGACAAAGAATAGTGAGCATTAAAGGAAAGGAAGGAAGGTGGTGTTGTTGTTCACTTACCTGACCTTCACTCAATATTCTTCTCACGTTTTTCTCCTCCTTTCCTCCCCCTTTATTCCCTTGTTACATTCCTTTCTCGTCATGATTCCCTCCCTGCACCTTTACCCTCCCTATTTCCTGCTCTCCCTTCTCTCCTAAATCCTAAATCTCTCCTCTTCCTCCCTCCGCCTCCCATTTATTACTCTCCCCTTCTCTATTTTCCCTCTCATTCCCCTTCACCTCACCTCCCTCTTAATTTCCATTTATTCTCTCACTCGTCTTTTACTCCATTCTTTAGTTAGCTATACCCATCCACCTATTCTCAGCTTTATATTTACCCTGTTTTTTTGCTCTCCTTTATATAGCCTCTTTCACTTTTGGTCCTTTTATTCCAATTCCTGTTCCTCTTCTTTTATTTCTTCTCTTCCCT
>JAWZYT010001722.1:0-127500 GCA_034508575.1 Petrolisthes manimaculis
AGAGAGAGACTGTGTGTGTGGGGGAAAGAGAGACTGTATGTATATGAAAGAGATACTGTGTGTGTGTGAAAGAGAGATTAATGTGTGTTTGTGTGTGTGAGAGAGAGAGAGACTGTGTGTGTGTGTGTGACAGAGACTCATTGTGTGTGAGAAAGATAGAGAGACTGTATGTAAGTGAGAGATTGATAGAGAGAGACTGTGTGTGTGAAAGAGAGAATAAACTGTGTGAAAAGAGAAAGATAGACTTCGTGTGTGTGTATGAGTGTGTGTGTATGTGTGTATGATGTGTGTGTGTGTGTATGTGTGTATGAGTGTGTGTGTGTGTGTGTGTGTGTATGTGTGTATGAGTGTGTGTGTGTGTGCGTATAAAAATATATATGATATTTTAAAAACTATTTGTATATTATTGAATATATAAATAAATAAAGATATAAAAATATATTTTATTTGTCCATACTTTCCATCTATTTTTCTCTCTCTCTCTCTCTCTCTCTCTCTCTCTCCTCTCTCTCTCTCTCTCTCTCTCTCTCTCTCTCTCTCTCTCTCTCTCTTTTGTGTTTGCTATCCAATAATAATAATGAATAAATATATAAATAATAATGTGTTTCAATTTCCATAGTATAAAATTTATATGTAAATATTAACCCCTCCGCGACGGGATAACTATGGATAGCCATTTTGTCAGTCCGGGGCTAGTCTTACTTTCCCTACTGCCTGTCCGGGCGCTTTTGGCCGATTTTCCAAAATCGCTCTATTCCACTTACTCTGTACGTCTAAACTACGATACTGAACAACTTAAATTTGGTCTTGTTAGCACCATCAACTCTTCCTCTTTCCAATAAAACCAACCTCAGCTCTCTACAACTCTCGTTGCCGAGAAATTAGTGAGGAATGAAGGGTACTTTCTCGTGTGAGCGTGGTTGTGTTCGCTTAGGTGGAGTGGCTCTGACGACAACTGAACGTGGCCCGCGCGGGGTGGCAGTCAGTGTTGTAAGTAAGCATGGCGCAACACAGAATCGGACACGCACGAGAAATCTAATCCACATCCATCCATGTTTACAGTCAGTAACACACTGACTGACGATGGTGATTTGTAGGGATAGTGGTGAAGTATAGCCAAGTGAAAAAAACCCCGCCAAATTGGGCTCGCAAATGCCGACATTGGCAATAGCGGTGCTTCATCTCGCCCGGTCACCACATAGCAGTGGCGTACGACACGATCCGGCCGCTTCTTGGGGCCATCTATGACCGCAATCCGGCATTAAGGGTTAATTATCATATGAAATAAATGGGTTTAATATTAAATAATTATCCCATGAAATAAATGGGTTTAATAATAAATAATTATCCCATGAAATAAATGGGTTTAATATTAAATCATAATCCCATGATATAAATGGGTTAAATATTTATCAATAATTAGTACCCATTATTACCTCTGATTCCCATATCTAGTGAAAATTCCCCATATTTGGCATCACTTATAGAGAGAATGTTGGCTGAAAATTAATGTTTGAATGGCAGTCCATAAAGGTGGTTACTGAGTTGCCTTGCCCTCCCCCCTACCCCCCATCCACTCTACCCATACCCCCTCCCTCACACCCATACCCCTACCCCACCCTAACACCATACCCCCACCCCACTCCCCTACACCCCCTTGATTATCAGAATTTTTCTTTCCAATGGCAGTCCATAAAGGTGGTTACTGAGTTGCCTTGCCCTCCCCCCTACCCTCCAACCCCCCTACCCATACCCCCTCCCTCACACCCATGTCCCTACCCCCCCTAACACCACACCACCCACCCCACTCCCCTACCCCTCCCCTTGTTTATCATATAATGACTTCATGATTTGGTGGAGAATATAGTTCACGTTTGGGTTCATAATTCATTAATTATTAATTATTTTGAATTAATTATTATACAATTAAATTCCCCGAATTTTTCCCTACATTCTGATATAATAATTTCTTTAATTACAAAATTAATTAACGAAATTAGCAAATATTTCTATTTATAATTTCCAACCGTGACTAATTGGTACATTGGAGCACCTTGAGTCCTCCAAGGTATCTCAGGCAACACAACTTAATGCAGGAATAATACAGTTTGGAGGAATCAGTTTGCTCCACAATTACTCTATGGAAATCTGGGTTCCTTTATAGTATTTTTATTCCTCCAAAGTTTGTCAGGAAAGAGAATTAATTAATAAATATAATGATATTAATCCTGTTGTATGGAATAGTTTGGAGGAATCCAATTGGTCCAGTATTACCACAACCAACACCACAGCTTCGAATGAATCAACTTGGTGAACCATTGTATAGGGGGTGTAGAGGGGGGGGGGGGGGGGTATTAGGGGAATATGGGAGGGGGAGTAGTGGTGGTGTAGGGAGGGGGGGAGTGTTATTAGGGGAGTATGGGAGGGGGAGTAGTGGTGGTGTAGGGAGGGGGGGAGTGTTATTAGGGGAGTATGGGAGGGGGAGTAGTGGTGGTGTAGGGAGGGGGGGAGTGTTATTAGGGGAGTATGGGAGGGGGAGTAGTGGTGGTGTAGGGAGGGGGGGAGTGTTATTAGGGGAGTATGGGAGGGGGAGTAGTGGTGGTGTAGGGAGGGGGGGAGTGTTATTAGGGGAGTATGGGAGGGGGAGTAGTGGTGGTGTAGGGAGGGGTGGAGTGTTATTAGGGGAGTATGGGAGGGGGAGTAGTGGTGGTGTAGGGAGGGGGGGAGTGTTATTAGGGGAGTATGGGAGGGGGTGTAGGGGTGGTAGCCTCGAATGAGTGAATCAGCTTCGATGCTGATTTACTCATTCAAGGCTACCACCCCTACACCCCCCCATACCACCCAACCCAAACCTCTCCCTACACCCCCACCCCCCGTATCCCTCTAATACACCCCACCTTCCCTACACCCCTTCTAAAATGGTTCACCAAGTTGATTCATTCGAAGCTGTGGTGTTGGTTGTGGTAATACTGGACCAATTTGATTCCTCCAAACTATTCCATACAACAGGATTAATATCATTATATTTATTAATTAATTCTCTTTCCTGACATACTTTGGAGGAATCTAAGTACTATAAAGGAACCCAGATTTCCATAGAGTAATTGTGGAGCAAACTGATTCCTCCAAACTGTATTATTCCTGCATTAAGTTGTGTTGCCTGAGATACCTTGGAGGACTCAAGGTGCTCCAATGTACCAATTAGTCACAGTTGGAAATTATAAATAGAAAATATTAGCTAATTTCGTTAATTAATTATGTAATTAAAGAAATTATTATATCAGAATGTAGGGAAAAATTCGGGGAATTTAATTATATAATAATTAATTCAAAATAATTAATAATTAATGAATTATGAACCCAAACGTGAACTATATTCTCCACCAAATCATGAAGTCATTATATGATAAACAAGGGGAGGGGTAAGGGTGTGGGGTGGGTGGTGTGGTGTTAGGGGGGGGTAGGGACATGGGTGTGAGTGAGGGAGTATGGGTAGGGGGGTAGGGGGGAGGGCAAGTCAACTCAGTAACCCCGTTTATGGACTGCCATTGGAAAGAAAAATTCTGAGCCAATATTCTCTCTCCTTCATCCCCAACCCTCACCTTTACCTCTCTCTCTCTCTCTCTCTCTCTACCCTTACCCCCCTCCCATCCTCCATTATTTCTCTCTATCTCCCCCGTAGGGGGGTTATTGCCTGTAGTAATGTGGGCAATACTTATAGGGTTTGGACGCCCCTTCGGCCCCAGCCACTAGCTTTCAGTTCTTTAACTGTGCCCCTTTTCTTTCTATTTCCTTCCTGCTTGCTGTCTCACCTCTCTATCACCTTTTACTGGCGCTATATGACCTCGATGTTGATGTGTCTAATATCAATCAACCAATCAATCTCTCTATCTCTTTCTCTCTCTCTCTCACTCCCTTTCTCTCTGGGGATAGGGGAGGATTGTGGGGTGTGAGGGAGGAAATAGGGATAGAGAGAGATAGAGAGAGAGGTAAAGGAGAGGGGAATGAAGGGTAAATAGAGAGAGAGAGTGAAAGAGATTGAATGAATTGGCTCAGAATTTTTCTTTCCAATGGCAGTCCATAAACGGGGTTACTGAGTTGACTTGCCCTCCCCCCTACCCTCCAACCCCCCTACCCATACCCCCTCCCTCACACCCATGTCCCTACCCCCCCCTAACACCACACCACCCACCCCACACCCCTACCCCTCCCCTTGTTTATCATATAATGACTCATGATTTGGTGGAGAATATAGTTCACGTTTGGGTTCATAAATCATTTATTATTAATTATTTTGAATTAGTAATTATATCATTGAAATCCTCATAGTTTTCCCTTCATTTGGATATAATAATTTCTTTTATTACGTAATTAATTAACGAAATTAGCGAATATTCCACATTTTAAAGTGCCAACCGTGACTAATTGTTACATTGGAGCACCTTGAGTCCTCCAAGGTATCTCAGGCAACACAACTTAGTGCAGGAATAATACAGTTTGGAGGAATCAGTTTGCTACAAAATTACCCTAGAGAGATCTGAGGTCCCTTGTAGTACTTTGTAGTACAATGATTCCTCCATAGTATGTCAGGAAACAGGATTAATTAATAAATATAATGGTATCTACCCTGTTGCCTGGCATAGTTTGGAGGAATCAAGTTGCTCCAATATTGCCACCAATTTAATCAGAGAAAACGGTATCATTATAAAACTCATTTATTTTTTCGTTTTTTTACTTTGATATTTTTATGATAATCTATTTAACACCTGAATTATTTATTATTGTATATTTCTTTACACCTTAATTAATTATTGACTAATATTAAACCCATTTATTTCATGGAATAAGTAATAAATATTTTTATAATTATATTTTTACTAAGGAAATTGAAACACATTATTATTTATTTATTTATTTATTATTATTATTATTATAGGACAGCAAGCACGAAGGAAGGAGAGAGAGAGGGAGAGAGAGAGAGAGAGAGAGAGAGAGAGAGAGAGATGAAATATAAGGAAAGGAGGGATAACAAACACAAATCCATTTTTATATCTTTATTCATTTATTTATTTCACACATACACAGTCTCTCTCTCACATACACACAAATTAATCTCTCACACACAAAATTAATCTCTCTCTTTCTCTTTCACACACACACACACACACACAAAGAGTCTCTCTATCTCTCTCTTACACACACACAGTCCCTCACACATACATACACAAATGAAATCTCTCTTACACACACATCCAATCGGTACAGTACAGCCACAATCAAATATCCACCAACACTTTCCTTCCATCGTAGTAAATATCTTGGTAATAAAGAACAACACATGTATGATTTTGCAGCACCTCATAATAATAATAATAATAATAATAATAATAATAATAATCTTGGTAATAAAGAACAACACATGTATAATCTTACAGCACCTCATAATAATAATAATTGAGGGGGTTGAGTTGACGTAAGGTGTTGTTGTTGTATGATTATAGTTTGATATAATACTGATTTATTGGCAAGATGGAAGGAAAGTGTTGGTGGTTGAGTTGACGTAAGGTGTTGTTGTTGTATGATTATAGTTTGATATGATACTGATTTATTGATTGTGGCTGTATCAGTTCTTGTGACCAATAGTAACTTCAACTAACCTTGTGAAGCTGATGGTTAGTGTTACTTATTTGTAGACTGTGGTGATGTACAGTTGCCAAAAAAGGTATTGCGACAACTAGTGATACAACATTAAATAATATTAATGACCATAGTTGTTTGTAGGGATTATAAGTATAAATTACAGAAGGATATGTATATTTCCTTCTGTTATACATGTTTATAGTCCCTACAAATAGTTGTGGATATTACTAGGGTTAAAGTTCTATCCAGATTTGTCGCAATACCTTTTTTGGCAACTGTAGAGTACACTCGTAATACTATGTAATCCCTGACCAGAGACGAACGGCAGGCACCACACACACACACACACACACACACACACACACACACATACCCTGCATTCGTACTCAGCCTCTATATGTGTGTACTGGGTGGGGGGAAATGAACAATACCAGGCGATTAGAAGCTTTCTGCTCCTCACACTCTGGTCAGAAATGATGTATGACGAGTGTACAGTCCTCACACCAACACCACGTCCCATGCAGTGTACAACAGGTAAACATCACATTATTCACTGACACACAACAGTAGCAGCAGCAGCAGTAGTAGTGACTTCTTCTCGTAGTCTACAGCTGAGGAATCATCACCACTTGTCACCACACCTTCATCAAACACCTGTAATGATATTATTAATTAACATTAGTTTGGTGTATAAGCAAGTGTTCTGTACAGTTCAGCATCTTGATTCCTCCAAAGTCCAATTTTGATGCGAAATTGTGTGTGTGTGTGTGTGTGTGTGTATGTGTGTGTGTGTGTGTGAGAGAGAGAGAGAGAGAGAGAGAGAGAGAGAGAGAGAGTGTGTGTGTGTAATAATAATAATAATAATAATGTGTGAGTGTGTAAGAGCGTGAGTGTGCGTGCGAGGGTGTGTGTGTGTGTGCCTGTGCGTGCGTGTGTGAGCGTGCATGTGTGCGTGCGTGTGTGAGCGTGCATGTGTGCATGCGTGTGTACCTGTCCATCCCTCTCTCCTCCCATCCTATACCTGTCCCAATCTCCTGACCCTATACTCGACCCCCTCCTGGCCCCACCTGTCACTCTGGGTTGAGGATGGGCAAAGGAAGGAAAGGAGTGGCGAAGGTTTAGCATAAGGAAGGAAAGGAGTGGCGAAGGTTTAGCATAAGGAAGGAAAGGAGTGGCGAAGGTTTAGCATAAGGAAGGAAAGGAGTGGCGAAGGTTTAGCATAAGGAAGGAAAGGAGTGGCGAAGGTTTAGCATAAGGAAGGAAAGGAGTGGCGAAGGTTTAGCATAAGGAAGGAAAGGAGTGGCGAAGGTTTAGCATAAGGAAGGAAAGGAGTGGCGAAGGTTTAGCATGTGAGTTTTAGAATTGGAATGGCAAGGGGTTTGTTTGGTGAGGAGTAGAGGATTGGTTAGGATGAAAATACAAGAGTAAAAACAGTGTAAAACTAATTCAAGCAACAACAACATACGTATAAAGAAACATAAGACCATTTTCAAAATAAGCAGCAGACATTTAATAAAAAATAGCAAGCCGCAACCCCATCAATCCTTGACGTATTTCCTCACAGGCCTACGAATTACACCCAGACCTCACAGGCCTATGAATTACACCCAGACCTCACAGGCCTATGAATTACACCCAGACCTCACAGGCCTACGAATTACACCCAGACCTCACAGGCCTACGAATTACACCCAGACCTCACAGGCCTACGAATTACACCCAGACCTCACAGGCCTACGAATTCCACCCAGACCTCAGCATATTGTAAGTCAGCTGTGTTGTCCTAGTGAAGAGATTGGTGGTGTTTACTGGGGTGATGAGGGAAGGAAACAGACTATAATATAATTTATTCCTCAGTGCTGATGGTATGTTGTTGTGGCAATATCAACAACCCATACACACACGGTTGCCTCACAAGTGCGTCATTATCTTTATGTCAAGGTGATCTACAGTTTCTTAAGAGTTAAAACGAGAAAGGAGCTCCAAGTGAGATGTATGGCCATGTTTCACTTGTGTTACATTGGAGCTTCTCGATTCCTCTAAAGTATGCGAGGAAACAGGACCAGAAGAGCAAGAATAATGGTGTTTTGTTGCTTGGAATAGATTGGAGGATTTAGTTGCTCCAGATTTACCAGCACAAAAAATACTTGGTATAGTTCTGATATTTTTGGAGATTATGATTCCTCCAAATTATTCCAGGCAACAGGATACCATTATATTTCTTTATATGGGTGTGTTTTCTGGCCTACTTTGGAGGAATCAAGGCACTGTAATGTACCAAAAATATACTCTCCCTATAATTAAGACTATATAGTGATTTGTGTACAGCTTAAGAAACTGTCATGGGGTTTTTAGTGTGACATTTTTTCGTGGGATTATCGTGGGATAAGGAGAGAGTATACTTTTGGTACATTGGAGTGCCTTGATTCCTCCAAAGTATGCCAGGAAACAGGATCAGATGAACACAAATAATGGTGTTCTGTTGCTGGGAAGAGTTTGGAGGAATCATTATCTCCAAAAAAAAAAAAAAAAAAAATGGTATGTTATTTCTTCCAGGTTTTATTTTAACACTATAAAAAAATAGTATGTTTTTCTTTTGTGTCTTCCTATTTAACTACACACACAGTCATGTATTTATTATCCCCTTAACGATAATAAATACATGACTGTGTGTGTAGTTAAATAGGAAGACACAAAAGAAAAACATACTATATTTTTAGTTATTTTTTATACTGTTAAAATAAAACCTGGAAGAAATAACATACCTTTTTTTATTTTTTTATAATGTTAACCCCTCCGCGACGGGATAACTATGGATAGCCGCACTGTCAGTCCGGGGCTACTGCACCTTGCCTCCCTCCCTGTCCGGGCGCTTTTACCAAAATCGCTCAATTTCACTCTACTTCACTTACTCCGTACGTCTAAACTACGATACTGAACAACTTAAATATGGTCTTGTACTCACCATCAACTCTTCCTCTCTCCAATGAAACCATCCTCAGCTCTCTGGGACTCTCCGTTGCCGAGAAATGAAGTGAGGAATGAAGGTCACTTCACGGCTGAGAGCAGGGTGGTGTTCGTGCGGGTGGAGTGGCTCTGACGTTGGCTGGGCTGGGTGGTGACAGCGGGTCGGCGAGGTGCGTGACTCAATCATTTTTCTCCCGTGTTAGCGCGCCGTCGTACCCCCTACCTTTTGCAGCCCCTGTTTTAGTGTGGTTAGCTAACCATTCCAGAATATTTTATGCCCTGGAGAGAAGTGTGGGAGTATTTACGCAAAACATTTTCTATGTCAATATCACTGATTATGTTCAACGTAAATTATACGTGTCACTATCACTTCACTTATATCCTAATCACTATCACTTCACTTATATTCTAAAAACGTGTCACTATCACTTCACTTATATCCTAAAAACGTGTCACTATCACTTCACTTATATCCTAAAAACGTGTCACTATCACTTCACTTATATCCTAATCACTATCACTTCACTTATATCCTAAAAACGTGTCACTATCACTTCACTTATATCCTAAAAACGTGTCACTATCACTTCACTTATATCCTAAAAACGTGTCACTATCACTTCACTTATATCCTAAAAACGTGTCACTGTCACTTCACTTATAACTAAATAGTGTCACTGTCACCAAGTGTCACTGTCACTTCACTCGCATTACTCCCATCACTTCCTGCTTCTATATAAATTCCAGTCCATGATATTCTGAAAAGCAGTTTCCAGGGAATAATGGCACACGCCACTCCTTACACCAGTAACGAGTTTCCTTGAGTCTCTGAGTGCGACGTGTCGTGTGCTTGCAGACATGGCAGCGGCGATAACCTGGACGACCTGATGCCAAGGTTGGCAGATCAATTAGGCTGTGGCGCAACATGTATGCACTCTGTTGCAATCTGTCAGGTCGTCCCGCCGCTGGTGCATGCCTGTGCTGCTGCATTGGTTGCACAGTGCTAAATTTCTGTAGGAGTTGGGTTACCAACTCCAATTCGTACTGCCGGAGTGATAGTCGGCTGTTGGGGTGTTGCTGGAGGTAGAGCAAGTACGAATTTAGCACTGTGACGTCAAGAAGGTGGAAGAAAGCCTTCTTGTACCACTTGCAGGTTTTTCTCATGTCTGACTTATCGACGAGTCTCATATTTATATTATAATCAAGCACAGCATCAGGCTTGAAGATGTTGTTACCTGTGCCGCGCTCAATCTTCCCAGAATCCAGCATCGTGCCCCTGTGGACGGTGGTGAGTATCCGGACAGGGCGTTTATCGTGCCAAGTGATGGCCAGCATTTTCCCCGATTTCTTCATGAGACGGTCACCCCTGCGGGTGGGGGTAAATACTGGCCAATTCCTCCTATTGACACGAATGGTGCCGCAGGATCCTGTTTGGTGCTGCAGAAAGAACTGACTAAGTGCTGGAGAGGTGTAATAATTATCAGTGTACAGGATGTGGTTGTTGTCAAGGTAATCCCCCATGAGTTGCTTGATAACACTCCCGCTGAAGCCAAGACGGTCCTGGCCCGGGATATCCACATCCGTACCTGAATAAAGTATAAAATCCAACACATAGCCAGTCTTACAGTCGCAGATGACATAGAATTTGATGCCAAATCTATGCCTCTTTGACGGGATGTACTGAATAAAGGACACTCGTCCCCTGAACAGCACCAGAGACTCGTCGATAACAACATTCTGGAATGGTCGAAAGAAGCCTCGCATTTTCTCCTGGAGCATAGACATAACGGGCCTAATTTTCCAAAGCCTGTCTTTCAGATGTGGACCCATGTTGGGGGCGAAATGAATATAGGAAAGTATGTCCCTATACCTGTCCCGGGACATATATTTTCCAAAGGCAGGCGTGGAAAGAAGGACGTTAGTGCTCCAGAAGTCCTTGAGGCGATGTTTCCTGACGTGCGGCATCAGCATCGTCAGAGCTAACCACACATACAACTCAGCAACAGTCACGTCAGTCCAGGTCAACATCTTGCTGCGTTCCCTATCTGGTGGATTGCTGAATTGTCTGAAGTTATTTATTTCCTGCGTCAAGTATGTCATCATTATTACGTCAAAGAACGCAGTAAAATATTCCAATATTGATGACAACGGACGACAGGGAAATACGGCTTGAAAACCTGACCGACTGTTATCAAACGTCGGTATATCAGGCACAAACGCATCGCAATCCGTCCACAGGTAAGGATGAGGTGTGCCACGAGGACCTGCCGCTGGTGGTGGTGGTGGTGGTGGCGCCGCGACAGGCAACGTAGGACCGGCAGGCAACAGTGGGGGGTCAGGCGACAGTGGGGGGTCAGGCGACAGTGGGGGGGCAGGCAACAGTGGGAGGTCAGGCGACAGTGGGGGGTCAGGCGACAGTGGGGGGGCAGGCAACAGTGATGAGTCTTCACCCCCCTGATTGTCACACAAAGGATGAGTAGCATGAGTAGCAGGGGGTGGTGGTGAGGGGGGAGATGGCGTCAGGTCTGGTGGGTTATCAGGGTCCAGGTCAGACGAGATAAGCTGCTGCTGCTGCTCCTCTGTTCTCTTCCCTCTACCCTTCCCTCTTCCCTTCCCCTTCCCTCTTCCAACACCTTTCTTTGTGTAGCGTCTTTGCAACACCTCATCCGAAGAAGAATCTGAGGAGGATGAAAAATCCAACCTCCTCCTTGGCCTCTTCTTACCTTGGGGAGTAACCCCGTAGTGGGGTTTGGAGGTGGAAGCTTTTTGTTCTGCATCCACGTGAGAGGTAGCAACAATAGGAGACAAAAGATTGTCTCCCAAACTACCTCTCAAAGCTCCCACCCCACTCGTGGACGGAATTGCAACAGGGGCTGCAACGTTGGATACGTCTTGCACGCTTGACGTTGAAGGAAGAGCTGTGTGGGATACAGATTCACACACTTTTGCCTCTGATGACTGGTCAAGCTGCCATTCCGTATCATAAATACTGTCGCTGTCGTCACTACCAAACGATAACTCGGACATTTCCTCTAACTCCCTATCAATTGCAGAGTCTGAGAGCCTAGCAGGTGGTCTGCGAGCTCTTGCAGGCTGCACGCGGGGAGTTGAAGTCACGAGAGATGATGTACTTGGCAGCGCGGTAGGGGGTAGCGAATCGGACACGCGCGAAAATTCTGAGTCATGTTCAGCCATCTTCACGGTCAGTAGCTCACTAATTTATGTATGGGATGAGTAGGGGTGGTGGTGAAGTATAGCCAAGTAAAAAAAACCCCGCCAAATTGGCAATAGCGGTGCTTCATCCCGCCCGGTCACCACATGGCAGGGGTGTAAGACACCACCCGGCCGCTTCCTGGGGCCGTCTATGACCGCGGTCCGGACGTTAAGGGTTAACAGGAACGTATCATGGACTAAGAAAGACAAACTTCAGGTATTGACTGTACAGCTGTGTTTATGATTCCCTGAGACACATCTTGTGGAGGCAACTTGACCTTGTCTATCCTTACTGGACAGTAGGTAGTTGAATCCAACTGTCTCACCAACACACACAGTGAAGCTAACAATAATATTATATAGAGGCAACTTGACCTTGTCTATCTTTACTGGACAGTAGGTAGTTGAATCCAACTGTCTCACCAACACACACAGTAAAGCTACACTTTCTGCCTATCTATTTACCATTGATGAAATACATTAGTTGTTGCTTGTACAAAATGATAAAAGTAGAATGGTGGTGACTCTCTCTCTCTCTCTCTCTCTCTCTCTTGGTGTGTGTGTGTGTGTGTCAACGCTCAGGAAATTCCCATTGTTGAGGCAAAAATGGAGTGAGTTTATTTCCTCTCTCTCCAAGGTTAACACCAATGAGAACTTTTGGGTGTAAGGTTACCCTCCATACACACGGGTCTGGGACTACAAACAATATTATAGTAACAACAAAGGTTTGTTATCCCTTTGTTTAGCCAGTATAGAAATATTATCAGGTGTCTCAGACCAGTTATTACACAGAAGAAGTTATTAATGGTTATTATGACACGTACAGCTCCGGACTGATCAATGGTCCACACTTCTTCCACCTTTGCCTTGGAGTGGGCCTCAACGGATATGGTATCACTGACAGGTGAAGGGGGGAGGGGAGAAATGTGGGCGGAGTTATATAGGGGGGGTAGCGTTACCAATGTTGAGCCATCCAGAAATTTGAATCCCGAACCACTTGTGATCATGGATGTGAACCACTCACTTGAAGGTGGTAGGAGAGGAGGGGTTGGGTTGGGGAGAGGGGGGTAAAGCTTCACCAGTGATCGAGTTGGAGAGAATTATTGGATCAAGTAGCTAAATGTTTTCTTCTGTAATCTAAATCCAACTCTGATGCTGCATTCCATGGGATATTTTTTATTATTTGAAATGAATCCAGATTTTACCTAATATAATTAACACGACACCAGATTTTGATGACTAATATATCAAGCGATGCACCACCTACCCAGTGTTAAGTTACATTTCAAGTAAATCCTTTATTTTTATCCTGTATCATTCATGACATTTTCTAAGAAACGTTTATTGTGTAACTGGTTACCAAAGGATAATAGTTATAGTGTAAGATGTTAATTACCCAATTACTACTCCATCTGTTCTTCCTCACCCCGTCCTCCCTTATTCAATTCACTGTTTCCTCTCCCTCCATCCCACCATTCATTTACTCTCCATCTTACCACCACCACCATCATTCTGTGTGTTGCTGCATAATCTGTTAATGCGCAAACACGACCAGAATAGAAATAATAGTGATATCTGGTATGCAAATACAATCCGTTATATATGACGAATATATTTATTACCTCTATTTATTTATCTATCTATATATATATGAGGCTCCCGCCGCGAGAGGGATGTAAGCGACAAATTTGAAAAAATTGAGTTAGGCACGGATCCGGTTGCTAAAAGGGCATAGAATTCATGTGGAAGTGGTGTCATAGGCAAAATCGACCATCTGGATGGGTACAACAAGGCCTAAAGTTCACTCATTGTTAAGTTCTCGCTCCGCCGCCAGACAGAGCTATCTCCAGAGGCGACGAGGCAGCGCGGGCACCAATCAGCGCGGAGTATAGGGAGCGGCCATAGCTCTAGCCAATGAGCGCGCGTCCTCCCGCCAGCTGATGATCCACACGTGCGAGTTAAAGTCCAATGTTTTCGTTCGTGATTCCATCAATTTCCCTATATTAATGGATTAATTATTGCAAACCAATATTGAAAACAATAAGGAATAGACACTAATACACTTGTAAGAGATAAATACATCAATGTCAATGCATATTAGTTATAAAAAGAGACTAAAAGTCAGATTTTCCTATAGTGATCGAATCTTTAAGAAACATTGACTATGAATTCTGAGGAATTCTGAGGAACTGGTTGAACAATGCTGGCGGGAAAGCAGCTGCACACATACACCGCTTCAGACAAGCGTCACTTTTTCTCCCATTCACGCCTTTCACGCCCATCCAATTCTGCCACCATGTCTTCCACACGCCGCCACACGCACAAAACTTGATATTAAGGAATATAAATTACATGGCCAAAAAGAAGGATAGGCGATTCCAATGGTATATAATAGATCCCCCTTCTGACCGTTTGCAATGGTGTAATCATAAGGAAACTTTGAGCGCGTTTTTCTCGCGGCGGGAGCCTCATATATATATATATATATATATATATATATATATATATATATATATATATATATATATATATATATATATATATATATATATATATATATATATATATATATATATATATGTTCTACATAACTATTATCATATCCTTTTGCTTGCATAAATTTGAAGGACTATGGGTGATAGGGGAGAAAGGCCTATGTCATTAAACTTTGAAAGAACGAATGAGAGGGTTAAAATTATGAGTAAGAAAAGATAAATAATATTACAGAAGGCAAGGAAGGATGGGAGAGAGAGAGAGAGAGAGAGAGAGAGAGAGAGAGAGAGAGAGAGAGAGAGAGAGAGAGAGAGAGAGAGAGAGAGAGAGAGAGAGAGAGAGAGAGAGAGAGAGAGACAGAGAGAGAGAGAGAGAGAGAGAGAGAGAGAGACAGAGAGAGAGAGAGAGAGAGAGAGAGAAGACAGGGGAGAGGAGGTTGTGTGAGGTTGCCAGTTACTTGAATAATATAGGTATTAAATTTATTTTACGGCGAGAAAAGGTAATAAAGAGGGGGACTACCAGCATGAGGGGTGAAAAGAATACAGGTAAAGCTGAAGACAGAAAATTAATTGTCTCGGCTCCGTTATTTGTTGCTTAATTAATATCCAAAGGATAATAATTATAATCAGTATCTCTCTACGGGGGTGAACAACAGACAGTGTCTTTGTTTAATAGATCGATCAAATGCAATATAATGAAGTACATATTCTAAATGTTTTTAATTTCTTTTCAACTACTCACCCTTATCTGTCCTATACACGACCGATGCCCTATCCATATGGCGAGGAAAGTTCAAAAATGGTTTACTGCTCATGATCATTTGCAGGTGATATATTTGTCCATTTAAGACTGTGATATGAACCCTATAGAAAATGTATGAGATTCTATCGTTAACACGTGGGAGCCAGAACGACAGAGAACCACAGCAGATTTGCTACGTCACACCAGAACACAGTGGGAGATTTTTCGGGGAAAACCCGATATAGTGAGGAGGCATGGTGCCGAGCAACTGCAGGCTGTCATTGAGAAGGAGGGTGGTTGAACACGATACTAGCAACAAATTGATGAGTAATGAAATGAAATATGTAATCTACTGTATTTCAAGCCTTAATATCATCATAGAAGTGTATATAAATAGTGTATACACTGTATAGCATCGTGCCTTAGGGTATAAAGCAATACATATATCGGTGCTTATAATAATAATATGAAAACAAAACAAACATTACACATGCTTAATGCAAACGTGAGGTCGAAGTAAAAACTGCAGGTTATAATAAGTTATCAGTTATTATAATTGTGGTTATTATAATTACAGTGTGGTGCCTACAGACCCAGTTGGATAATGGGTTTGAATGCTTCGTGACGAGGACTTGTGGAGATTTCACCTAAACTGACAAAGTCATGTAAACAATAACCAATAAATGTCTTATTTCAATTTTTCCCTATTTTAATTAGTAATAACATTAGTGCTGACACAATATCTTCTAAATGTTGTGATTGGTTCACTATACTGGGCGTCTGAATGGCTGGCCTAGATGTTGACCTCAGATAAATAAATAAAGGTAATAAATATATTCGTCATATATAATGGATTGTATTTGCATACCAGATATCACTATTATTTCTATTGTGGTCGTGTTTGCGCATTAACAGATTATGCAGCAACACACAGAATGATGATGGTGGTGGTGGTAAGATGGAGAGTAAAGGAATGGTGGGATGGAGGGAGAGGAAACAGTGAATTGAATAAGGGAGGATGGGGTGAGGAAGAACCGATGGATTAGTAATTGGGTAATTAACATATTACACTATACCTATTATCCTTTGGTAACCAGTTACACAATAAACATTTCTTAGAAAATGTCATGAATGATACAGAATAAAAATAAAGGATTTACTTGAAAAGTAACTTAACACTGAGTAGGTGGTGCATCGCTTGATATATTAGTCATCAAAAACTGGTGTCGTGTTAATTATATTAGGTAAAATCTGAATTTATTTCAAATAATAAAGAATATCATATGGAATGTAGCATCAGAGTTGGATTTAGATTACAGAAGAAAACATTTAGCTACTTGATCCAATAATTCTCTCCATCTCGATCACTGGTGAAGCTTTACCCCCCTCTCCCCAACCCAACCCCTCCTCTCCTACCACCTTCAAGTGAGTGGTTCACAAGTGGTTCGGGATTCAAATTTCTGGATGGCTCAACATTGGTAACGCTACGTGGTAAAGACTCCCACATTACCCCCCCCTATATAACTCCGCCCACATTTCTCCCCTCCCCCCTTCACCTGTCAGTGATACCATATCCAAGGCAAGGGTGGAAGAAGTGTGGACCATTGATCTGTCCGGAGCTGTATATCAAAAGTCTGTTTCAGGTTTTTATATGTATAATAATAAATCAAGGAAAGGTTATCATAGAGGAGGTGTGATGCTATTGGTAAAATGTGTACTAATGCCATATGTAACCAGAGTAGACATGGACACAGATGACATGATATGGGTAGAGTTATCTCTGTGCGCGGGTGTAAGTTTGGGTGGTGTATATGTCCCCCCTACCGACTCTCTGTATTGTGAAGCTTCGCCATTTCAGACTCTGAACGAGAAGTGTTCGGGCGAGCGTGGTGTGATCACCCTTGGTGATTTAAACGCGCGTGTCGTGACACCTGTGATGAACTGTAGTGATGGTTGTGTCTACCGATATGAGGGCGTAAGAGATAATGTTGTAAATAGTCATGGGAGAATGTTGCTCAATACATATGTAAGTAGCCAAATGGTTGTTCTGAACCACCTGAACCATAACAAGAGTAAGTTTGGAGGTGATTTATCGTACAGGAGAGGCTTAAACTGGATATCAGAGATTGATTTATGTATAGCGAAAACTGATTGTATAAATAGGGTCAAACATCTAGAAGTGAACCAGACCATCCGAGGCTCCGATCACGCCCCGCTGTGCGTGAGTCTGGCGACATAGAGGTGGAACCACGTATCTCCCCCTGTGTTGATGGAGTGCGCCAGACGCCTGGGTGAGTCATACCATAAACCTTTTGAACAGATAATACTCAGAACTCCGAGGTATGACACGTAGAACCTGAACGACTTTAGAAATGTATTGGAAAATCTCGAACCCCCAAGCGTTGACGTCCCTGACCAAGAAAATGTAATGAATGCGATATCATCAGGTTGTGAAGTGCTGGACAGGGCGGCTCGACAGTGTAGAAAACGTGGCAATCAGAACGAAAATATATGGGACGTATCACAGCCACGATGGAAAAGAATACTAGAATCAAATGACTTAAGGATGATCTGGAAAGCAATTGATTGGTCAGGAAAAGTCGATATACAGTCGTGGTCAATAATAATCATCCACATATGGGTAACTTTAATAATTTACTTTGTGAAGTTTTCACGTTCACATATGATATTATTGTTTTAAGTAGTGTGTAGCTGCTTGTATTAAATTAAAAGATGGTAATTAACCTATTTATTGGAAAGTTTATCATCTAAGGAAAAGAGAGAAGCTGTCAAACTCTTACGTGAGTTACCCCTATATGGATGATTATATATGACCACGACTGTACATGTCAGTTGAGGCCTGGTGATGAACAATTTAAAATTAATTTTGAAAATTTAATGAACCCAGAATGTCAATCTGATAGTGTACAGTACTTTGATGAGTCTGTCTCATATATACCTATACTAGATGATGCATTCGTGGTGCCGGAGCTTGAGAAAGTAATTCAGGATGTTAATATTAATAAGAGTTATATAGGTATATGTCCTGGTCTTATCAAGGCTTTGCCGGCTAATTGGTTTGTATTTTTGTTGCATATGTTTAATGTCATATTTTAAAATGTATATTACCCAGTTAAATGGAGTTTTAGCAAACCTTTTGTGTTGTTTAAAGGTGGTAAAGACAGAATGGAGTGTGGTAATTACAGAGGTATATCGGTTTTAAATACTTTATCGAAGTTGTACGACTCATTGATGTTGAACAGATTGAAGTTGTGGGTGGATATAGACAAATGTCAGGCAGGTGCCCAGCGAGGACGTGGATGTGTTGAGCAAATAATGACTTTGAGATTACTGAGTGACCTTGATAATTTTAAGAAAGATAAATTATATATGTTGTTCATAGATTTTAGCAAGGCGTACGACAGAGTGCCTCGTGATAAATTGCTTGAGGTGTTGAAGTCACGTGGGTGTGGAAAAGTAATGTTACGAGCAATACAAGCCATGTATGCATGCACTATGAATGTGTTACGATCCGCTACGGTAGAGGCCACGGTAGGAGTACGCCAAGGAGCCCCATCAAGTTTTCTACCTTTTACTTTATATATAGACCAGTTGGTCAGGATGATTAAACATAATATCGGTAGGGATGGATTTTTGGGAATGATGCATACTCTACTCCTTATGGACGATATGGTGATATTGGCAACATCAAGAGAAATGTGTTTAAGAAAGCTTAACGTAGTTCCTGACTATTGTAAGGAATACGGGATGGTATTGAATGAGAAGAAAACTAAATTGCTTGTGATTCGTGGCACTGAAGAAGATAAAGTTCAGTTAATAACACAGAGTATTAAGATCGATTATGTCCATAAGTACCTTTACCTGGGGGCGTGGATAACCGATGATGCCAAGATGAATTCTGTATTAGCTTCACACGAACCAATGAACGAATCAAATCTTAACAAATTTGCCATATTTTGTGCCGCAAATAGTAATATGCCATACATATATAAGCGTAAGGTATTTGATGCCGCTGTGACGTCTGCTCTGCTCTATAGCACAGAGACATGGCTGGTTGACCACCCTAAAAAGTTGATAGCTTAGTATGACAGAGCGGTGAAATGTTTGTTAGGTGTGAGAAAGTTCACTAGTCCTGACCTGTGTTTTATTGAGTCTGGTATAGAGCCGGTACAGGATGTAATAGCTAGGAGAAGACGAAAGTTTCTTGAATCAAAGTTGAGGACGCCGAATAACGAGGAACCATTTCGTATTGTTTATGAGCTATGTCGAGAGGCCAATACACCAGGGTACAGATTTGTGACACAAGCCCTAAGGTACCAATGTAGTTTAGACCCACTAGACGAAGTTAAGAGGAGAGTTAGAGAAAAATCGCCAACAGCCTCTAAGTATGTAGCCTACAGTACAGTAATTAACCCTCAATTATCTGTTCATCCCGCCTACATAATCACTGAATTTGTTCCTGATTTTAAATGTCAAGCACTAACCAGGCTCCGTCTAATGTCTCACAATCTAAAATTTGAGACTGGCAGGAGAAGTGGAATAGCGGTTGAACTGTGGTTGTGCTCTTGTACTGAGAACGTGGTACAGGATGAGTCACATTGTAGCGGCAACCTACATGACATTGTATGCCATTGAACATATTCTAGGTTGGATACAAGAAGCTAATATGTAATGTAATACAATAGGATAGACTCACACACACGAACACTAACACACATTAACAACACTAACACTGACACCAATAAACCTTACACAAACCACCCAACCTTGTTTGCCATTGACCCTCAAAGTGAAGATGACCAACATCTTCACTACATGTAACCTTGTGTTATAAATGGTGACCCCGGAGTGACCAATGGCAAACAAGCGGTTAGATCTAGTCATCAGATCCCAGCTGATCCAGTGGACATCCCGAAAACAGCCATCATAACACAGTTTGGCTTGTTCAAGTACATCAGGATGCACCCCGAACTTTTCAACACATCTATCCTGCTTCCAAGTAATCAGCACATATCTTCACTACCAACAACACATCTTCACTACTCACCATACATCTTCACTACCCACCACACACTGGTGAGGGAGATGTGTTGGTGCTAACTACCCAGTGCACATCTTAACTAACAATAACAATGGCCACACAGTGTCTTCAGCAGGCATCACACCACTTCAGCCAAAGTGTGAAACAATCCAGCAGTTGCCAAAGCCAAGTACCCAGCACAAGCTGAAAGAGATCCCAGGGATGATGAAATTCTGCAACCGTGTTATCCCAAACTGCTCACAAACGCGCCCGCGCAAGCCTTGGGTGCCGATTTCTTGACAAACTTCGACCCTGTTGTCGACATTAGAAATCGTAAGCCCAGGAGTCACCGACTTCCACTGGCACAGCGACCGGATGCACACGCACGCACACACAAAAGTGCACACGAGCCTGGGGACAAACAGCACGCGCACACACACTTGCGGACACACATGCATGCTTGCGCACACACACCTGCGGACACACAAGCACGCTTGCGCACACACGCCTGCGGACACACATGCGCGCACACACGCCTGCGGACACACACGCACGCTCACGCACACACATGCGGACATGCACAAGCGCACGCACATGCCATTTTGGGCACTGATTTTTTGACAAACTTCGACCTTGCTGTCGTCATTAAAAATCGTAAGCTCATGGATTGGATAAGTTCCACTGGCACTGCAGCAACACACACAAGTGAACACTCACCAACTTTCCTGCTACACTCCACTCTACGACCTCGGCCACTACGACAAAAACAACAGCTATGCCTACAACTCCACGCCACTGATACGTTCTACAACTTCTTCACAACACGAGCGAACGCCGTAAGAAGACTGTATCGTTCCTCCTTCCTCGTCACTAAGGAGGGGAGTAGTGTAGCGGCAACCTACATGACATTGTATGCCATTGAACATATTCTAGGTTGGATACAAGAAGCTAATATGTAATGTAATATAATAGGATAGACTCACACACACGAACACTAACACACATTAACAACACTAACACTGACACCAATAAACCTTACACAAACCACCCAACCTTGTTTGCCATTGACCCTCAAAGTGAAGATGACCAACATCTTCACTACATGTAACCTTGTGTTATAACATGTTCTCTTGGATTGTTCCCTGACCAGAGACTGCAGAGCCAAGTATAATATACTAGATTTTAGCAGTTATATGCATTAATGGAGAGTGGTGAAGCAAAACACTTGTGTGGCTATATACACGATGTATTAAAAGTGTACATGTAGATATTTTATAAGATGTGATGTTTGGTAATGTGTGCCTATTTAGGCTATTTGTTTTATATAGGAGAGTATTATATTGAAGGTTGTAACATATATATGTTTGTATCTGTGCAAGTTTATAGATTTATTTTTTGGTGCAAGTTATAATCATATGATTGAATTTACTTTATTTTGTTTCTAACGGTGGAAGATTTTAAATAATATGAAATAAGGGAGTATTTTTTTTTTTTAGTATTTGAGTATTTTTAATTTGTGTTTGCGAATTTGTTGTACATTTTTATAATAATTGTTTGGTAGAGAGAGGGTTCGAAGTATTTTTAAGATGTGACTTAACTGGACAAAAATTGATTAAGTGGTTAGTTTACTTTACAAGGTTTTATTGTATTCTTACATAATTATATTTGTGTTCTATGATTGTAATATTTGTAAAGACATTTTTGTCAATAAAATAATAATAATAATAATAATAATGTTCATCGGGTAAGCCCCTGCCTAGTACAGTGGTAACGCGCCTGCCTCGCATCCGTGAGGTCGGCAGATCGAGCCTCGCCCAGGTCCAAGAGTTACAAACTGTTTACTGGGGGGTTACTGCCATGGCTGGGCACCATGGTAGGGAGTTGGGCTTGCCTGGCTGACGTTCAGGAGAGTACCTCATCAGAGGTAGATACCAGAACTAAAACCCTGCAACCTTAATAATTAAATCCAGGGTATGTCCCTTCTGGTGCGTAGCAACTTGCATGTGCTGAACTAGACCCATGCTGTGGATGAGATCCAACAGGCGCTGAGCATCACGGTTTTCAACGTCATCGACATGAAAGTTCATATCTCCACAGATGAACAAACAGCCTTCGGCGGGAATTAGTGTCTCCAACAGTTCAGAAAATTCCTCGAAAAATACAGACACTGTACAGAGTTTCGGAGGTCGATATATGACGACTAGTCGCAGGACGATCGATCCGGTTTTAACAGTCAAATCCAGGCACTCAAATGACTTATACGGCTTGGTCACTTTCATATTTACATCCAAAGCACCGAGGGCGAATGCCGCAACACAGCTGCCTTTCTGTCCAGTACGTGGACAACTGAAAAAATTATATCCACCAAGTCATGATCGAATTTCACCAGTGATGCATTTCTGATTCACCTCCGTAAGCCACGACTCCGAAACAACGAAAATATCCCTCGACTCATTTAAAATCATGGCACAAACTGATGACACTTTATTACAGAGAGACCTGGCATTCCAAATACCGAACTGGATATTCCGCGGGTCATGATACTTCGAAATACATGAGATAGGAATCAGATTATCCAAATTCAACGAGTTTGGAGGAGAAAATTTCCTGGACTTAGAAATCACCGTCGGAATAGAATTAACGCCTTTGTGACGTTGTCCTGATTTCCGCCCTCGGGGCCTAATCAGACGTTCAATAAAACGTGCCTCTTTTCGACCAAAGTCACTGGGTGCAGTAGCACGACGTATTGAAAGTAAATCAGAACGTGACGTCACCCGCCGGAAACCACCGAGAGTACAAAGGATACTGGACGCCATCTTGAATTCCGTTAGAAGAAAAAGAAACTCGAAATTTTACACCATTGTTATCCGGATTTCCAGCGTTTGGATTTGAAAAATACTTTCACGATTGTGTGCACTGATCACTTATCCTCTTAATAATATCAAAACCAGCTATCCAAGTAACAAGGTAACGTAAAAAAAATCGATATTTCAGCAGCTATTTTCACTAGTGTTGGCCGGCCGGGATCAGCGCCAGAATCAGTATGAAGGAGATCCAAACAAGTTGAGCTACTGTTGCTGGAAACATTCAGTAATATAGTGAACAATACAATTTTCATATCTTTACTGAGGAGTGTTTTATGCAGTTTGTGATTACACAGCCTGATACAAAATAAAAGCAATGGAAAATCTGGACCAACAGGAGAACAGCTGTAGAGTGCTACCGGAGCAAACAAGTAATTATCAGAAGCAATAATACACATGCACCTGGCCACCACTGTGAGATGGAACACTTTTTGGGTAATCGCAAAAGGCCATCATTTAGATATACGAATAATGAAGTGAAATTGTGGTGAGCATTGTTCAGTCTTGGTCAAGATGATAGTTTACAGTGTTCTTTTAGGTTACCATTTTCTTATATGTTATCACACATCTTATTAAAACATGGAAACTAATGCCTCCTAATTTCTACAAGAATACCAATAAACAAATTAACTACATTATGTTTATTAGATTAAATCACGTAATTAATATTGTGTGTCCAGTCAGCCTCGGCAACAATTACTGCACGTAACATCTCGGACATCAAGGAGACGAGGTTCTGTAATATAGAACATAAATATCTATTCTAATCTTAGGGAAGTATTGCCTACGATCTTGAATACAACACAATAAGGGTTTGGGGATCTCTTCAACTTTTCCTCCTTTCCTTCTTACTTTCTTGTTGTCCGTCTTTTCTATCACATTCTACAGAGTCTTACTGGCCTTGGACGGTCTTCCTTCTAACCCACAATCAATCACAGTGGTGAAAAATCCAATAAAATAAATAGAGGATCCAGATTCGTATGGGAAACATTTCCTAATCATATTAGAATGTTTTCTGTCCTAAACCCTTAGGGATATCTCACCTAAAACTACAGTAGTATGAGACTCAGCCAAAAGTATGGCACAATTATGCTGATAAACAAGCAAACCAAACCAAAAAACACAACCTCCTTGGCAGAAGTAATATAAAGTGTTTTCCCCCGTTCCTTATAAGAGTTAGTCTAATCTAATCGAACTTTTTCTCTTTCCAAACCTTCAAAATGAACTTTCCCTTCATGAACACCAACACAGATGCTAAGTTTAATTCAGAATGAATGCGAACTGATATATTTATTTTGTAACAGAGAGATATTCATATTGAATATATAATTTATATATAATAATTGTATTTGTATGATCGTAATCACAAAAGGGTTGACCCCTTGTTGCCAGCACCAGGCGACGGAATTCCCCTATACACCTCATCCATCAAAGCACCAACCTCACTCCACCGTCACTGCTGAACCACTAGAGCCAGGCACCATATTTCTTAATTAAGTCTCACTCGGTACCGGGAACCCACTTGGCTTGGTTACGTTAGGGTAGGTATGTATTCATATGGAAGTTTAATGAGCCAGGACAGATCATGAGACTATTTTTATTAACATCCTGTGGTTACTTTTATCGTTATAGCTCATGCGCAATTATTCTTTATTCCCCCAGCTGGGCGAAATTTGGGTAAAATGCAGCCTGGCCGAGTTTGCGCCATATCCAATTTGCACTACGTCCCTTGCTACGACTACTAGTATATATTCCACTTTATGGGTAAGGAAAGAATAGACCTTGCTTTCAGATTAAGAGGGGTAAGCTAGTTCTATACTCCACACAACGTGCTTTTTTGAAGCACTAAAATACTGGTTTAAAGCTAGACAATACAATCCTCTACAACCTTGGTATTATCAGTCAGTCATTCAGTCAGTCAAGGAGTTTATCAGTTAGTCAGTTCACCAACCAATCAGTCAAGAAGTTAATCAGTTAATCCACCAATCAATCAATGAATCAGTCCGTCAGTTCACCAACCAATCAGTCAAGAATTAAGTTAATCAGTCAATTCACCAATCAATCAGTCAGTCAGTCAATCAGCCAGTCAGTCTATCAATAGTTCTGACAACACCCCTTTGGATCCGAGTCAATCCCTTTCCTCTCTTCATTCATCCCATTCACACCAAAATAAGGTATATACACATTCTGTTTTCATTTGTATATTCTATTTATTTATTCTTATTTATTTATTTTATTTATTATTTTGTATTTATTTATTCTTATTTATTTATTTTATTTATTATTTTGTATTTATTTATTTTTATTTATTTTTATTCTATTTTATTCCTAATTATCAATTTATTATTTATTCTTATTCGTATTTACTCTTAATTATTTATTCTTATCTATTCTTATTTCTTCTTTTTTTTTTCTTTGATGACTTGAGACAGAAAAAGGTGGCACAACACATAGGCTACATTGGAGTGCCTTGATTTCTCCAAAGTATACCAGGAAACAGGGCTAGATATAGATAATGGTGGCCTGTTGCTTGGAATAGTTTCTCCCAATAGATTCTCCCAAACTGCCACTCACTATTTTTTCAGAATCTGCCACACACTATTATTCCTAATCTGACACACACTATGTTTTCCAAATCTGCCACACACTATTATTCAGAATCTGCCATACACTATGTTTTCCAAATAAGCCACATATTATTATTATTATTATTCGAAATCTGCCACAAATTATGTTTTCAGAATATGTCACAAATTATATTCCGTATCTGCCACATAATTATTTTTTCCGAATTTACCATAATTAATTTTTCCGAATCTGCCACATATTATATTTTCTAAATCTACCACAAATTATTTTTGTTCCGAATCTGCCACAAATAATTTTCTTTTCCGGATCTGCCACATTAGAAGTGATTAGCTCTGAGTGTAGCCATTTGGTAAGTAACTGGACACGACTTTTTGGCAGCCACGTCATAGATGCTCCCACTGCCTGCCATCACTACCACATTTTTGTAATCTTGTTCCAAAAATGCATTAGGAGGGTGTTACTAAAGTCCTGAAAATATTGAAGGTGGTTAAGTTAATATTTTATATATATATATATATATATATATATATATATATATATATATATATATATATATATATATATATATATATATATATATATATATATATATATATATATATATATATATATATATATATATATATATATATACAGAGTAACCGAAGGCAGAACAGTAAGTACAGTTGGACACAGGAATTCGAGGTATAGCCCAAGTGAAAGATGGTCAATTTCTCCTAATATCAAGTTCCTTAACCCCTCCGCGACGGGATAACTATGGATAGCCGCACTGTCAGTCCGGGGCTAGTCTTAATTTCCCTACTGCCTGGCCGGGCGCTTTTGGCCGATTTTTCCAAAATCCCCCTATTCCACTTACGTCTAAACTACGATACTGAACAACTTAAATTTGGTCTTGTTAGCACCATCAACTCCTTCTCTTTCCAATAAAATCAACCTCAGCTCTCTACAACTCTCCGTTGCCGAGAAATTAAGTGAGGAATGAAGGGTACTTTCTCGTGTGAGCGCGGCTGCGTTCGCTTACGTGGAGTGGCTCTGACGACAACTGAACGTGGCCCGCGCGGGTGGCAGTCAGTGTTGTAAGTAAGCATGGCGCACCACAGAATCGGACACGCACGAGAAATCTAATCCACATCCATCCATGTTTACAGTCAGTAACACACTGACTGACGATGGTGATTTGTAGGGATGGTGGTGAAGTATAGCCAAGTAAAAAAAAACCCGCCAAATTGGGCTTGCAAATGCCGACATTGGCAATAGCGGTGCTTCATCCCGCCCGGTCACCACATGGCAGGGGTGTAAGACACCACCCGGCCGCTTCCTGGGGCCGTCTATGACCGCGGTCCGGACGTTAAGGGTTAATGCCAAATAAGAGACACCAGGGGCAGAAGTCAGTATTGAGGATGGTAATAAAAAGCAACTACCTGATAATAGACACTGGTTACTCAAATGGGACAAGTATATTTCACCTGGGCTGTAGCACAATTCCTGTGTCCAACTGTACTTTCGTATATTACATCTTCAGACAGAATGAATACAGATAATTTTAGGGCTTTATGCCTATCGACTCGTGTTGGTCATTAGGGCAGTCAGTCTTGTTACATCAACATATCTTCCCCCAGCCTACAAGGTTGCTATCCTTGTTTTTACAGCCAGGTACTGTACCTACTTACTGCTAGGTGAACAGGGACATAGGGGCTTAGGAAAATTGTCCAACAATAATTCCACTGACCCGGGAATCGAACCCGGGATCTCTTGCGTGCTAGGCGAGTGTGCTAACCATTACACCATCAGCACCCCCTAAATTTATTCATTTAGAATATTTACTGGATATTTTAGTTAAAAACAATACTCGAAATCGGACAGAAACTAAAATATCCAGAAAATATCTAAATGAATGCCATAACAGAGCAAAGAAACGCTATTATACAGCAAGAGATGAAAGGCCACGTCAACAACAGCATTACAAAATTCTTCTTTTCCCATACCATGAAAATTTTCTTGATTGTATTCATGTTTTAAAGAAACTCAATCTACAGGTAGTTTTTAAATATGACAATATTGTTCATAAATCCCTTATCAGAAATAGCCCAGAAAGTGACTCCGGAATCAATGTATATTAAAAATGGCAACTTTCAAAAACGCTAATTTATGCAAATTTATGCAAATTTATACAATTTTTAACGATTTTACTATAAAATGTGGCATCTTCACTACTCCCCAGAGATTCATCTTCACTACTCCCCAGAGATACAAGAGACATTGCCCTTTATATTTGGCAGAGAGGTAGGTAGGTAAGATGTGGGTGGTAGGTAGGTAAAATGTGGGTGGTAGGTAGGTAAAATGTGGGTGGGTGGGTGGTAGTTAAGATGTGGGTGGAAGGCAGGTAGGTAAGATGTCGGTGGTAGGTAGGTAGTGAAGATGTCAATAATTATATGGGTGGGTGGTAGTTAAGATGTGGGTGGTAGGTAGGTAGGTAGGTAAGATGTGGGTGGTAGGTAGGTAGTGAAGATGTCAATAATTATATGGGTGGGTGGTAGTTAAGATGTGGGTGGTAGGTAGGTAAGATGTGGGTGGTAGGTAGGTAGTGAAGATGTCAATAATTATATGGGTGGGTGGTAGTTAAGATGTGGGTGGTAGGTAGGTAAGATGTGGGTGGTAGGTAGGTAGGTAGGTAAGATGTGGGTGGTAGGTAGGTAGTGAAGATGTCAATAATTATATGGGTGGATGGTAGGTAGGTAAGATGTGGGTGGTAGGTAGGTAGTGAAGATGTCAATAATTATATGGGTGGGTGGTAGTTAAGATGTGGGTGGTAGGTAGGTAGGTAAGATGTGGGTGGTAGGTAGGTAGGTAGGTAGTGAAGATGTCAATAATTATATGGGTGGGTGGTAGTTAAGATGTGGGTGGTAGGTAGGTAGTGAAGATGTCAATAATTATATGGGTGGGTGGTAGTTAAGATGTGGGTGGTAGGTAGCGAGGACGCCAATATATACTGTGGCGGCCACAAGACATCTTCACTACTCACCATACACGAACATCTTCACTATTACTTGGAAGAGATATGTGGGTGGATGGGTGGTAGTTAAGATGTAGGTGGGTGTGTGGGAGGTAGTGGTAATTGTGACACTTCAACACATCTTGACTACTTGATATCTTCACTACCTGGTGTGACATCTGATTGGGGTATGTATGTGGGGGTTGTGGTGGTTGTGGTGGTGGGTGTGTGGGGGGGGGTAGGTGTGTGTGTGGGGGGGGGGGGGGGGGCGTGGGGTAGGGGTGTGTGGGGGGGGGTAGGTGTGGGGGGGGTAGGTGGGGGGGGTAGGGGTGGGGGGGGGGCGTGGGGGTAGGGTTGGGGGTGTGGGGTAGGGATTGGGGGGGGGGGCGGGGTGAGCGAAGCGAGCAGCGCCGCAAGCAAAAGCACCCACGGCGTACGTGGCTGGCGAAGCCAGTGCTTGTAATATATAAAATTCCCTGCTGTAATTGTGACCACTTTTATATTGGACAGTCTGGGAAGAATTTGAAAACTAGGATATCACAGCATAAATATAGCGTAAATACAGGTCAGCAGAATAGTGGATTGTTTCAACATAAAGCTAATAATAACCATCATATCAATTGGACAGAATTTAAGACTTTAGCCAAAACTAAATGTTTCCACGAAAGAAATGTAATTGAATCTTGTTTAATCTCTGGTACATATGATAAAAATGTAAACATGAGCTATGGACATTTTAGGTGTGATAAAGTGTTAATAGAATTAATAATGAAGAAATTTCCACCAGACTAGACGGACAGGTGGGGTGAGGTGAGGTGAGGTCAGGTAATCCGGTGATATGATTGGCTTGCCCATCACCCTTTGTACTCTCTATGTATATATACTCCAACGTGACTCCTCTGTATTCATTCTGTCTGAAGATGTAATATACGAAAGTACTTACTGTTCTCCCTTTGGTTCCTACCTGTGGTTACTCTGCATACATATCTCATGGTGAATATATATATATATATATATATATATATATATATATATATATATATATATATATATATATATATATATATATATATATATATATATATATATATATATATATATATATATATATATATATATATATATATATATATATATATATATATATATATATATATATATATATATATATATATATATATATATATATATATATATATATATATATATATATATATATATATATATATATATATATATATATATATATATATATATATATATATATATATATATATATATATATATATATATATATATATATATTATGGGGGGGGGGGGGAGTTCAATTAAAGGGGTCTGTGATTATTATCATTATTATTATTATTATTATTATTATTATTATTATTTTTATTATTATTTTCTGTGTGTGTGTATGTGTGTACATGAAATCCTGAAATAATGAAAATTTATAAGAAAAATTTTGGGTGGGTCGTTGAATTATGGGGGCCTGGGATTTATTCATTTATTTACTTATCTTTATTATAAAAGTAATGTGGTCTTGTTTCCTGGCATGCATTGAAGGAATCAAGTTGTTCTGATTCCTCCTGACTCTGCCACGAAACAGTCTCCTTCAATATGGGTGATGTTTCATGGCAATATTTGAAGAACTCACATTCAAACCTCGGTGTTGGTAAATCTGGAGCAACTGATTCCTCCAAACTATTCCAAGCAACAGAACATTATTTGTGTGCATCTGATCCTGTTTCCTGGTATACTTTGAAGGAATCAATGCGCTCCAATATAACAAAAGTGAATTACCCCCTTTAACAATATAACTAACTGTGGACTTCAGTATTTTAGTTGGGAAAAGTTTGGTGTTATTTTATGAATTAGTTGCCCCAGATATACCAACACTGTATTAACCCGATATAAACAAGGAAGAGGAAAAGGAGAGGAGATAAAGGAGGAGGAGAAGATGAGTAGAAGGAGGAATAGGCTTACAAGAAAAGGAGAGTAGGAGAAGGAGAGGAGAAAAAGAATGAGGAGTAAAAGGAAGGGAAGGAGGACAGAAACAACAACAACATTATTTGTCATTTTACAAACTTTTTCAAAATTCTTGCCCCCTCCGCCAGAGATATATGCCTTGAAGCTCTTGTAGTAAATGGGTGAGAAGAACTGGCTGGGGTAGATAGTGATGTTGTTACACGTCTGGGGTTTACCGTCCTTAGGAATGTCGAGTTTGGTGGTGTCATTCTTACACACACTTCTTATCACCCTCGTTACGGCTTGTGGTCCGATACACCCCCATTTATTAGGCTGAAACGAGTTACACAGAGCATGTGAGAGGGTTTTTATACCCCTCTCTCTCTCTCTCTCTCTCTCTCTCTCTCTCTCTCTCTCGTCGCAAAAGTTAGTTAATTAATAATTAAAGGACCCTGTGATCGTGTATGTAAATTGGAAGCTTCTGATTCCTCTTGACCATGTCACGAAACATGGTCCTTCAATGTAGTTGGTGTTTCGTGGCAAAGTTTTAAGGACTCGCTTAACATTCCATTCTCTGAATACATCACGGGTGCCCATACAAAATAAATTCAGAGAAATGCTCGTCATATAATCAGTTATATCTGAACATAAGATCTTACCCTAAAATGTATGTTAATTTTAATGATATAGGAACATTCTTACTCTATAATAACATGTGTCTTCATGTCAATAGCATTCCTACTCAATAATGTATGTTCATCTCAATTACATTCATACATTAAAATGTCTGTTCATGTCAATATTATCCTAACATTCTTACCAAAAAATGTGTTATCTCAATAATATTCATACTCTATAATGTGTGTTCATGTCAATATTATCCTAACATTCTTACTTCAAAATGTGTGTTCATGTCTTTCATCAGTGCCCACAAGACGGGATTATATTTAGTGAAGCTGAGGAATGCACTGGCAACAACTCCCTTATTCTCGAGCCCCACTGCATTGACGGGGATGGTAAAGGGCTTGATGGAGATGACGTCGGTATCACTGTAGACCCCACCCCAATGCCACAACACTGACGCCCTCAGCATATTACTCAGCACCTCCACAGGCCAAGCTGATGGCAAATTATACAATGGGTAACTTATATAGATTCATAATTCAGGAGTATTATGGTTGAGGGTTTAATTAAAGGACCCTGTGATGTAGTCAGAAAATAGGAGAGAAATGAATCCTTCAAATATAACTTAATATATTCATTAACTTACTGTCAACTCTCGTCCACCTCCTCGAGTTGAAGAGTTTGTTGACAGGTAAATCATGGAAAATTTTGTCCAGGTCGAGGGTAGCTAGGTTGAGGTTGGTGTAGTGGTGAAGGAGGTGGGTGAGTAGGTGGTCTGTATTATCAGCTGTGGGGGATGTCAGGAGGTACCACACGTCCAGGTTGGGGTTCTGTCTGGCCCAGCTGTACAGAAAAATAATAATAAAATAATAAATAGATAAATGAAAGTAATAAATGAATAACTGAAAATCATATAATATTAATGAAAATAATAAAATAATAAATGACAATAATAAAATAATAACTAAATAAATGAAAATATGGGAAAAGGAAGAGAGGAAAACGAAAAAGGAAGGAAGAAATAGAATAGAAGAAATAAAGCAAAAGGAACAAAGAAAGAAAGAGAAAGATAGAACAGGCTACCCAAAGTCTGTTGCTTGGAAAAGTTTGGAGGAAGCAGTTGCTCTAGATTTACCAACACTGTACTTCCTCCTTAATTGACTTTACCTCTCTACGGAACACCAGGCTCGGTACTTTGGGTGTGTGTTACAGGCGGTATCCAGTAAAAACACATTATAGTCTGTCCTTGTCGGTTGTGTGTCCCTAAAAAAGAAAATAATAATAATAATAATAATGTTACATATCAAACCTTGGTTTGGCATTTACGACTGTCTTAGCCACTAAGGATACTATGGTTAAAGTTTAACATTATAAAAGTTACTATTAGGGCCAAACCAAGCCTTAGATACATAAACAAATTCCAAAGTCAATATGACTTCAGCGGGAAAACACACGTCAGTGTGACCAGTTTGGTATTAGGTGTATTCAAGATTTTTTTTTTTTTTAAGACATTCTTAAAGTTTAATAATTAATATCACACAAATATTTACACAACATAAAATGGTAAGTTGGGTGGCACACATAGGATAGCTCACCAAAGTACACATATATATATAAATATAACAGGTAGCAAAGAGAATAGCCCAAGCTGGACGTAGAGAGAATAAGTCAGTGAAGTACCTATCAAGACTCTCAAAAGACACTTGTCTGTAGGATTGCAGAAACTTAGGTCTCCCGAGGTGAAGAAATGAGGCACGAGAATAGTATGGGTTATCAAAAATAGTCTGTGACCCAGTCAAGTACCGGTATAAGGTTCCTTGTGTAAGTCAAGTCGGATGATATATAATGAATCATCTTCAACAATCTCGAACTAAGGAAAGCAGTTTCATACATCATCGAATCACAATTTAACAAAACTAAATATCCAACCCCCCTAATAATTATATTAAGTACATGAATATATTAAAAAAATAATAATAATAATAATAATAATAATAATAATAATAATAATAATAATAATAATAATAATAATAATAATAATAATAATAATAATAATAATAATAATAATAATAATAATAATAATAATAATAATTTTAGTAATGAAAATAATATTTAATGATACAAAAATAATATCTCTGATCATTTATAAAGGGAATAAATATATTTACTATCATTAATTAAAGGGACCCTTTAGATTCCTCTTGACTATGCCACAAACACAAACTCCTTTAGTGTAGGTGTTTTACCTGGTCTTGATCGTGTGCTAGACACATGCTTAGAGCTCTTAGTGACCGATCTTTGGGTAAGGCTGGAACCTTTTCACACACCGGGATTGCGAGATCACAACTCCTCGACTTACGTCCCGTACCTATTCTCTGCTAGGTGAACAAGGGTTACATATATAAGGAAACAATCCCAAATTCCCGACGTCACGAACCTCAGAAAAACTTAATTAGAGGTGAAAAACTTTTCTGATTGCTCTCAATTTTTTTAACATAGGGAATTGTTCTTTCAGAAACATAGTGTTTTTTTGTTTTAAGCAAAAGGTGCAGGTATGAACTAATATAAATGTTATTAGTTCTGCCAACCCCTGTACTATTTTATGCTTGTAATTGCTGTTTTACTGTATGTTGCACACCAATTCTTATCTATGATGTTAATATAATTACTGAATAATAACATCTTAAAGTGCAGACGTACGATGTATCAGTAATTATCGCGGGGAAGATTTTACAAAATACATCAAACTCGGCCAACACTCAAGTTCCCCAACTTCCATATTAAAACCACTGGCGATCACACGCAACCCTTCAGTTAGTGACCCCGGGAATTGCCTCCCCCCGACCGGGGATTCGAACCCAGTACCTCTCGGGTGTGAGCCGAGCACGCTAACCACTACATCACCGGGCTGTGTGTAATATGTGTGTGTGTGTGTGTGTTGTTTGTGGCAATGTTTGAAGGACTCACTAACATCTAATTTTCTGACTACATCACACGGGTCCTTAAAAAGACACCAATAAAAATATATCTTACCTAAATAGAAGGGGTAGGGTGAATTAGGAGTTGGTGGTGTTATCGGGGAGAGATTTACACAAGAATTTTTTCCACCACTTTGAGGCCACCACTGTGTCTGTAGGGAATTAATGGTCTAAATTATATAATAATATAAATCTAGTGTGTTGTATAAATAATAATATTTATGATAGTTGTAACGGCTTTATATTTGATCACTCTATTTACTACACATATATGGCCACTCCTGTAGCACCATGTAAAGTCATGGTCTAATGTACAGTCGGCGGCAGAAGTCCTGTCGCCTCACCTGCTTCACCGAGACACACAGTGTTCATGGACTCGAGAAATACGCATGTTTTCTACACCTAATATCTCGAGTCTATGAATATTGCCTGCCTCAGTGAAGCAAGAGAGGCGACAGGACTTTTGCCGCCGACTGTACTGCAACCTGGTGAATAAAAGCGAGCTATTTGAGTTAATTTTATGAACCAAAATTGCACACACCAACAGCTATAGTTTCGGATCATTTTTCGAAGCCATCTCATTGGAAGGTGTTGCAGTACATTAGACCATGACAATACAGCCGGCTCCACTGCCGCGAGGGACCCTGCAGTGTTGTCAGCGTTCCGTCTCCCAGTCGTGAACCACACACTTCGGTCCGAGATGCACATCTGAAGCACTCACTAGTCGGATGGATATGGTGGTTGGCAGGCTTGTATGATAAGCAAAGCGAATAACAATGAAACAATAATGTGTATGTGAGGAATTTTGTGTTCATGCGTATGTAACATAGGCACCAAGTGATTCCTGATGTATTAACTTCCTATATTTCATGGTGTAGAATGTTACATTGTACAGTATTGCTCGATAAATCAGTTGCTGATTTACTATTAAGATGCTAAATGGAGGATATCATGATATGGGAACATATTTCATGTACGTTTGGCCAGTTTATAGATGTCATGATAATATTGATATAATAGGTATCAGAGCCATTTTCCCGGTATCAAACTCAGCAATCTGATATTTGTGAACAACATTCTCTAACTTAATAACTTCGTTAACACTTGAGAAATAATTACATAAGAACTGAGGATATTAAATAATCGAAGTGACGGCACCATGAACTATCAATCATCAGGCCTCTTTAATTATTACATCAAATAAAACCGGGATCAGTAAATCCTATGCATTGCCCGTAATATATTCGGTATGTAAGAATGGAAACTGAAGTTTGGTGGTAATATCCATTATTTATTAAATGAATGTCACTTGTTCATCAAACTGTGCCGTTAGGCCTCGTCCACTCGGAAAGACACTTCGACACAAACACAGAGAAAAGCGAGAATTTTGCCACGAGGTCCGTCCTCCTCTCGCTTGCCGCTTGCCCATATCTGCGGTGGACAGTGTCTGCTTGTGAGGATGTTAGTGTCTGCTTGTTTGAACTTTAGACCTGTTGTCAGTGTCGATTAGTCATTCTTTGCAGTCCACTCCTGCCATACTCTTTCCTGTCCTTGCATCTTAATTAAAAAACTTACAGTGCACCATTCTATATTACACTCGTGATACATAATAAGATTGCACACCGTCATATATATTATATATATATATATATATATATATATATATATATATATATATATATATATATATATATATATATATATATATATATATATATATATATATATATATATATATATATATATATATATATATATATATATATTCTACATAACTATTATCATATCCTTTTGCTTGCATAAATTTGAAGGACTATGGGTGATAAGGGAGAAAGGCCTATGTCATCAAACTTTGAAAGAACGAATGAGAGGGTTAAAATTATGAGTAAGAAAAGATAAAGAATACTACAGAAGGCAAGGAAGGAAGGGGACGTGAGAGAGAGAAGACAGGGGAGAGGAGGTTGTGTGAGGTTGCTAGTTACTTGAAAGATATAGGTATTAAGTTTATTTTACGGCGAGAAAAGGTGATAAAGAGGGGGACTACCAGCATGAGGGGTGAAAAGGATACAGGTAAAGCTGAAGACAGAAAATTAATTGTCTCGGCTCCGTTATTTGTTGCTTAATTAATATCCAAAGGATAATAATTATAATCAGTATCTCTCTACGGGGGTGAACAACAGCCATTGTCTTTGTTTAATAGATCGATCAAATGCAATATAATGAAGCACATATTCTAAATGTTTTTAATTTCTTTTCAACTACTCACCCTTATCTGTCCTATACACGACCGATGCCCTATCCATATGGCGAGGAAAGTTCAAAAATGGTTTACTGCTCATGATTATTTGCAGGTGATAGATTTGTCCATTTAAGACTGTGATATGAACCCTATAGAAAATGTATGAAATTCTATCGTTAACACGTGGGAGCCAGAACGACAGAGAACCACAGCAGATTTGCTACGTCACACCAGAACACAGTGGGAGATTTTTCGGGGAAAACTATATATATTATACAGTGAGGAGGCATGGTGCCTCAATGCCCGAGCGACTGCAGGCTGTCATTGAGAAGGAGGGTGGTTGAACACGATACTAGCAACAAATTGATGAGTAATGAAATGAAATATGTAATCTACAGTATTTCAAGCCTTAATATCTTCATAGAAGTGTATATAAATAGTGTATATACTGTATATCATCGTGGCTAAGGGTCTAAAGCAATACATATATCGGTGCTTATAATAATAATAAGAAAACAAAACAAACATTACACATGCTTAATGCAAACGTGAGGTTGAAGTATAAACTTCAGGTTATAATAAGTTAACAGTTATTATAATTGTGGTTATTATAATTACAGTGTGGTGCCTACAGACCCAGTTGGATTATGGGTTTGAATGCTTCGTGACGAGGACTTGTGGAGATTTCACAAATTGACAAAGTCATATAAACAATAACCAATAAATGTCTGATTTCAATTTTTCCCTGTTTTAATTAGTAATAACATTAGTGCTGACACAATATCCTCTAAATGTTGTGATTGGTTCACTATACTGGGCGTCTGAATGGCTGGCCTAGATGTTGACCTCAGATAAATAAATAAAGGTAATAAATATATTCGTCATATATAACGGATTGTATTTGCATACCAGATATCACTATTATTTCTATTGTGGTCGTGTTTGCGCATTAACAGATTATGCAGCAACACACAAAATGATGGTAGTGGTGGTGGTAAGATGGAGAGTAAAGGAATGGTGGGATGGAGGGAGAGGAAACAGTGAATTGAATAAGGGAGGACGGGGTGAGGAAGAACAGATGGAGTAGTAATTGGGTAATTAACATCTTACACTATAACTATTATCCTTTGGTAACCAGTTACACAATAAATGTTTCTTAGAAAATGTCATGAATGATACAGGATAAAAATAAAGGATTTACTTGAAATGTAACTTAACACTGGGTAGGTGGTGCATCGCTTGATATATTAGTTATAAAAAACTGGTGTCGTGTTAATTATATTAGGTAAAATCTGGATTAATTTCAAATAATGAATATCCCATGGAATGCAGCATCAGAGTTGGATTTAGATTACAGAAGAAAACATTTAGCTACTTGATCCAATAATTCTCTCCAACTCGATCACTGGTGAAGCTTTACCCTCCTCTCCCCAACCCAACCCCTCCTCTCTTACCATCTTCAAGTGAGTGGTTCACATCCATGATCACAAGTGGTTCGGGATTCAAATTTCTGGATGGCTCAACATTGGTAACGCTACCCCCCCTATATAACTCCGCCCACATTTCTCCCCTCCCCCCTCCACCTGTCAGTGATACCATATCCGTTGAGGCCCACACCAAGGCAAGGGTGGAAGAAGTGTGGACCATTGATCAGTCCGGAGCTGTACATATACATGTATATATATATATATATATATATATATATATATATATATATATATATATATATATATATATATATATATATATATATATATATATATATATATATATTCTCTCTCTCTCTCTCTCTCTCTCTCTCTCTCTCTCTCTCTCTCTCTGTATATATATATATATATATATATATATATATATATATATATATATATATATATATATATATATATATATATATATATAGAGAGAGAGAGAGAGAGAGAGAGAGAGAGAGAGAGAGAGAGAGAGAGAGAGAGAGAGAGAGAGAGAGAGAGAGAGAGAGAGAGAGAAGGAGCATGTGGATTTCCTTTGAGAGAGAGAGAGCATGTGGGGTTTTTCTGATTTTTCTGGAGACTATTTTTTTATTTTTAAGACTTTGATGCTTTTGTTATAAGCTTTTGTGTACACCTAGAAGGGTCCCGTTTTCAGTTCCTGGTGTGTAAATTCAGGCTATTACATTCTGCAAGATTTTCTTTTGCCTAAATGAAAGTCGTAATTTGAAAATTTTCGACCCCCATTTGTCAACTGGGGGTGGGGGAAATGAAAGAAGTCGTTTTAAAGTGGTTAATCATTGAAGAAAAACAAATTATAGGGCCATGACACTCCTCAGGTCTCAGCGAAAAAACGTATGTAAAAAATATTACTCTCGATGAAACGATGCGGCTGTGCATAGCGGCTAAACAGACAGACAGACAGACAGACAGACAGACAGACTGTTTTATATATAGATAGTAAAGTAATAGTAATAATAATAAGAGGGTAACTCAAAAAAAGGTTAGTTATTTAAATTGTTAGATAGTTAGTTATTAGTAAACTAATTAGTTAGTTAGTTATTAGTAAACTAATTAGTTAGTTAGTTATTGGTAAGTTTATTTGTTAGTTAATTAATTAATTATTACTAAGTTAGTTACTGACCTGGCTGTGTTGAATGCAATGATGACAGTATATGATCTCTTGGTGATGGTGGTGATTGTAGTATGGATGATAAGAGATAGGACCGTGATGATGGTGATTGCAGTGGAAGTGGTATGTTGTTGTCAACGATCCGGGGATGAAGATATACAATACAAAATAATATCATGACAACACCCGTCATCATTTGCACACCACATATCCGCACCTTCATATCAATAACTTGCAATTCGTTTACACACCTGCAGGGAGAAAGAGAGATAAATAAAAATGTGTATTTGGTGGTGTTGGTGGTGTTCTTGTTGTTGGGGGTGTTGGCCGAAGTGGTGTTTGTGGTGTCTTAATTAACCCTTACGCTGCCGCTTTGTTTACAAATGTCAACTGGCATGTGTCGGATTATTAAATATTAATGTCTTCTTGAGTATAATATCTTGAGTAAAATGAAAATATAGACTTTTTTTCTTTTTCTTCAGCTTATTCCCATTTCTATATTAGGTCACTGATCCTCACTAGTCTTTTCCATTCGGCTCTGTCTCGCGTATTCATCTCTTACACATTTCTCCTGTATATCTTCCTTCAGCTTGTCTATCCATCTCAATCTCGGTCTTCCTCTTCCTCTGCACCCCTCCACCTCCATGTTCATTACTCTTTTCCCTATATAATCTTGATCTTTTCCCATTACATGGCCATACCAGTTCAACCTAGTCTCTTGCATCTTCGTTCTTATATCTGTAGCTCTCGCTGTCCCTCTTATGTGCTCATCCTTTATTCTATCCTTCATACTACACCGCACATCCATCTCAGCATTCTCATCTCTGCCACGTTCATCTTCTTTTCTTGAGCCTTCTTTACTGCCCATGTTTCGCTACCATACAGCATGGCAGGTCGAACAACAGTCTTATACACCTTTCCCTTTAACCCTTAACGTCCGGACCGCGGTCATAAACGGCCCCAGGAAGCGGCCGGGTGGTGTCTTACACCCCTGCCATGTGGTGACCGGGCGGGATGAAGAACCGCTATTGCCAATGTCGGCATTTGCGAGCCCAATTTGGCGTGTTTTTTTTTACTTGGCTATACTTCACCACCATCCCTACAAATCACCATTGTCAGTCAGTGTGTTACTGACTGTAAACATGGATGGATGTGGATTAGATTTCTCGTGCGTGTCCGATTCTGTGGTGCGCCATGCTTACTTACAACACTGACTGCCACCCGCGCGGGCCACGTTCAGTTGTCGTCAGAGCCACTCCACGTAAGCGAACGCAGCCGCGCTCACACGAGAAAGTACCCTTCATTCCTCACTTAATTTCTCGGCAACGGAGAGTTGTAGAGAGCTGAGGTTGATTTTATTGGAAAGAGAAGGAGTTGATGGTGCTAACAAGACCAAATTTAAGTTGTTCAGTATCGTAGTTTAGACGTACAGAGTAAGTGGAATAGAGCGCTTTTGGAAAAATCGGCCAAAAGCGCCCGGCCAGGCAGTAGGGAAATTAAGACTAGCCCCGGACTGACAGTGCGGCTATCCATAGTTATCCCGTCGCGGAGGGGTTAATCTTGCACTTATATTTCTATCACACAGGACCCCTGATACTTTTCTCCACACATTCCATCCTGACTGAATAATGTGGCCAATAGCCAATATCCACATCAAGTTCCCCAGTCGCATATTCCTGAAGTAGGTACTATTACAAACAGGCTCCGCCCCTTGACAGTCAGGCTCCACCTCCTGCAGTATTACCAATAATAGTTACAGAAATAACCTTTGTAAAAGCACATGTACAGTCTGTTACAGTTCCGACTGGGCCACCCAGTATCAAGAGATCGTAAATGTGGCAGCAGTGTGTGTGTCTGTGTGTGTGTGTGCTCGAAAATTAAAGGGATCGTCTACACTCTCCCTCTGTAGTGAACATGACTCTGCCTCAAAGTTCATTCCATAGATGGCGCTGTGTAGTTGTGGAAGTAATGTGGACTGGGTTGAAGTTTCGGGAAACAGCTCTGCTCGTACCAATGAGTCATGAGCTCATAGGCAGAGTGGTTAAGTAATGCTGATATGGAAATTTAGGACCTATATTACACAATGAGTAGGTGAAGCTAAGGTAAAGTGAATATTTTTTTCTAAATGGATTTCATGTTTAGGATGCAACATTGCATTGTTTTCTTGTTTTTCTACCAAATACGATCGAGCGGATAGGTTGTTTGCTTTGGCCATCATATTTTGATAAGCATTATTTGATGTTCACCTCTGATTTTATGATTTATTTGTAAGCCATGTTACAGTGTATTACATGCATAGTAAAATTCCTTTATTACTAAATACTCCTCTGTCTGTCTGTCTGTCTGTCTGTCTGTCTCTCTCTCTCTCTCTCAAATGAACACTATCTTATTTTATCCAGTCTCTTTATATATGAAATCGTATGGAGATTTAGGACCAATTCTACAGTCGTTCGTTGTAGTTTGTTAGCTCCCAAACGAAAAAATCTAAAATGTGTTAATGACTTTTGACTGATTTATTGTATTAATCTGATGAGTAAAGTTTACAAATATTGTAATAATACTAGTGTTTGAGAGTTTTGGTGAATAGTTATTCTCAGCTTTTGGGAAATATCGAGTGTGTTTGGGGAAGAATCTGACAAACAAAATGACTATGTGGGACCGGCCTGACTCCTTCACATTCTATGTTAAACAAATAAGTGTCGAAATGTAATCTTTTTGCCAATGATAGATTCTTCTTCACCTCCTTCTAACTTCTTCACTTTTCTTATTCTTATTCAGTTATTCAACTGTCTCTTTTTTCTTTCTATTTCCTTCCTGCTTGCTGTCCCACCTCTTCTATCACCTTCTGGCGCTATATGATCTCGATGTTGCAGCGCCAAAAAACAATCAATCAATCAATCAATTTGCCAATGATAATCAACTGGCATTGATTGTTAAATTAACTGGGTTATGTTTGTTTAGAAGCCACACCTGAATGGAGAAGAGAGGTCACTCCTAGCGACCAAACGTGTGTTTAACCTCCTAATATGTTACCCCGATTTTTACTAATAAACATTTTGTAGTGAAAAATAGTGTGTGCATAACAGTAGATGTTTTACCAAATTTGCACATCGTTCACATAATGATTTATTTATTTTAAAGATAACGGTGTGTGGCTGTGGGGAAGAGAAGGGCGAAGTTTTGGAAAGTAGGTGGGCAAGGTGAAGTTCACTGGAAGGCATCGGTTGAGCAAACGGATACGTAGGGTCATTACTTTAGCTAGTAATGTAGTTTGCCAGTCAGTATTTGATGAGCGTTTCAGAGTAACGACTCCATATAATGATAAAATCCTAAAGATTTTTATTACTTTGTTGATTGTATCACCCGTTACCATACATTCTACGAATTATGAAATTACTCCGAAACTATCACTCTCGCATATTCTGTGTATCTTTCTCTCGAGTTATCAAGTAATGAATAGATAACGTTAGCTACACAAATTAAAGAAGAATGTGTCTATAAATTGATATTACCGATATCATCCTAAAGAAAATTAGCTCCTAGAAAAAGTCAGATAGAACATGTGATTAAACCAAGATTTACTTGCATTATAAAGAAATATGAAATATTCGCGTCCGTGCCCGAGATCACATCTTAAAACACGCTGCACACTCAGAGGGACCCCTATCCGGGGGCATACTTTTCAAGTCTGATCTGCTCAACCGGAGCGTTTCAACGAAGTTCAACTAGACCACCCAGGCTACTTTCTGAGACTTCGCCGTTCTCTTCTCCACAGACATACACCGTTATCACTGGAATGAATTCATCATTATGTGAACGGTGTGCAAATTTGGTAGATCACCTACTACTATGCACACATTAACCCCTTCGCGACGGGATAACTATGGATAGCCATTTTGTCAGTCCGGGGCTAGTCTTAATTTCCCTACTGCCTGGCCGGGCGCTTTTGGCCGATTTTTCCAAAATCGCTCTATTCCACTTACTCTGTACGTCTAAACTACGATACTGAACAACTTAAATTTGGTCTTGTTAGCACCATCAACTCTTCCTCTTTCCAATAAAACCAACCCCAGCTCTCTACAACTCTCCGTTGCCGAGAAATTAAGTGAGGAATGAAGGGTACTTTCTCGTGTGAGCGCGGCTGCGTTCGCTTAGGTGGAGTGGCTCTGACGACAACTGAACGCGACCCGCGCGGGTTGCAGTCAGTGTTGTAAGTAAGCATGGCGCACCACAGAATCGGACACGCACGAGAAATCTAATCCACATCCATCCATGTTTACAGTCAGTAACACACTGACTGACGATGGTGATTTGTAGGGATGGTGGTGAAGTATAGCCAAGTAAAAAAAAAAACACCAAATTGGGCTCGCAAAAGCCGACATTGGCAATAGCGGTGCTTCATCCCGCCCGGTCACCACATGGCAGGGGTGTAAGACACGACCCGGCCGCTTCCTGGGGCCGTCTATGACCGCGGTCCGGACGTTAAGGGTTAATGTATCTATTAGCAAAACATGGGGTAAGCTATTAGTAGGTTAAACACACGTTTGGTCGTTAGGAGTGATCCCTCTTCCCCGTTCACCTGTGGGTTCAAAACAAACATAACCCAGTTAACAATCAATGTGAGTTGATTATCACTGGCAAAATGATCACTTATTTCGACACTACTAATTTGTTTATTAACGTAGAATGTCAGGGAGCTAGGACTGATTCCATAGCCATTTTGTCAGAGTCCTCCCCAAACACACATGTAAGCCTTCGTTATTTCCCAAAAGCTGATAATTCCTATTCACCAAAACTATCAATTGAGCATTTGTATTATTTCAATAACTGCATACTTTACTCATCAGATGCTTCCAATAAATAAATCAGTCATAAGTAATTTATACAGTTTAGTTTCTTTCGTTTGGTCGCTAACAAATCACAACGAACAACTGTGGAATTGGTCCTCATTCTCTGTTCGATTTCATTAGTATAGAGATAGGATAAGATAAGATGGTGTTTATTTCAGAGAGAGAGAGAGAGAGAGAGTTACAAGGAGTTACAAGGACAAGTAGCACCTCAAAAGGTCTTACGACCCATACCAAGGAGGTACCGTAGGTGTAGTAGTAGTTGCTAACTAATAGTGAGAGAAAAGTATAGTAAAGAGAAGGCTCTCCCCACCCACCTCTCCCACCCGCATTGCCGGTATGGAAATGGAAATGTACCTAACCTGGGGGAAAAAAGGCCGGACTAGGAATTTTTTGTACAGGAAAGGAGGAAACGATCACTTTAACTCTACCAGGCTTGGCAGAACTTTGTCTAACTGTTTTTTGAACTGTTCTATTGATGAACTATCAACTACCTCTGCTGGTAGCTGATTCCAGACATTGCAGATTTTATATATGAAGAAATTACCTAACGTATTATGGCAGAAGCGTTTCAAGTCTAGTTTCCATCCATGGTTTCTAGTTGCATTAGTGTTTAAGCTAAACAGGCACTGATAATCAATGTTTTCATATCCACGAAGGATTTTGAATACTTCAATTAGTTGACCTCTCAAGTGTCTGGTCTCTAATGAGAAGAGACCTAGTGCCTGCAGCCTTCTCTGGTAGCCCATATGTTTAATTGATGGGATCAGTTTGGTGGCCCTAGCCTGGACTCTCTCAAGCCTCGCAATGTCTTTCTTGAGAGTCGGCGACCAGAACTGCACAGCATATTCCAGATGTGGCCGAACCAAAGAATTGTACAGAGTGAGGACTATCTCTTTGTTTCTAAATCTAAATTGCCTCTTTATATAACCAAGAAGCCTCTGGGCTTTCTTCTCTACTGTGAGACACTGCTTGGAGAATTTGAGGTCACTGCTGATCAGTACACCTAAGTCTTTCTCCAAGTCAGTACTACTAATTTCACTTCCCAACAGAGAGTAACTGGCTCTCTGGTTGGCTGGACCTATGTGCATCACTTTACACTTGTCCAAATTGAATGGCATCTGCCATCGTTCAGACCACTTTCCTACTTTCTCTAGGTCTTTATGTAATTGTTCTACCTTTTCAAATGATGAAGCATTACACCCTAACTTGGTGTCATCAGCAAATTTTGCAATTCGACTGACAATGCCCACATCTATATCATTAATGTAGATTATAAAAAGTAGCGGACCTAGAACTGAACCTTGAGGAACCCCAGAGAGAGAGAGAGAGAGAGAGAGAGAGAGAGAGAGAGAGAGAGAGAGAGAGAGAGAGAGAGAGAGAGAGAGAGAGAGAGAGAGAGAGAGAGAGAGAGAGAGAGAGAGAGAGAGAGAGAGAGAGAGAGAGAGATTGATTGATTGATGGATGTTAGGCGCCGCAACATCTAGGTCCTATAGCGCCAGAAAAAAAGGTGATAGAGAGGTATGCCAGCAAGCAGGAAGGAAATGAAAAGAAAAGAGAGACAGTTGAAGAACTTAAACTATTTAGTCTGATCTCTCACTAGTGACCTTCCTAGCATGGGAATCCATCTCTATCCGAAATCAGGGCAGAGCAGGGGCCGGAGCCCCCTTTAGTATAGCTCCCCAGGTCCCAGAGACACACAAGCCCCCCACCACGTCAAGGCGGTTCCCATTGGGGAAAGAGAGAGAGAGAGAGAGAGAGAGAGAGAGAGAGAGAGAGAGAGAGAGAGAGAGAGAGAGAGAGAGAGAGAATTACAGTTGACTTTAAAAAAATTATTACAAGACAGAAAGTATTTAGCAATGAAGGAATTTTATTATGCATGTAATACATTGTAACTTGACTTACAAGTAAAATACGAAATGAAAGCTGATCTCAAATTGTGCTTACCAAAATATAATGGACAAAGAAAACAACCTATCTGGCCGATCCTAGTTGGTAGACAAACAAGATATAAGTCGTGGCAACGAGACGTGAGCTCTGTCAGAACGGCTGAACAATGTTGCATGCCAAACATGATAATCATTAAGAAGAAATATTCACTGTTAAGGCTACGAACAACTTTACCTTAGCTTCACCTACTCATTGTGTAATATAGGTCCTAAATTTCCATATCAGCATTACTTAACCACTCTGCCTATGAGCTCATGACTCATTGGTACGAGCAGAGCTGTTTCCCGAAACTTCAACCCAGTCCACATTACTTCCACAACTACACAGCGCCATCTATGGAATGAAATTTGAGGCAGAGTCATGTTCACTACAGAGGGAGTGTTGACGATCCGTTTAATTTTCGAGCACACACACACACAGACACACACACTGCTGCCACATTTACGATCACTTGATACTGGGTGGCCCAGTCGGAACTGTAACAGACTGTACATGTATGTACGAAGCATACTTGATAAACATTTGTTGTAAACACATATTATAATAACATTAACCCCTCCGCGACGGGATAACTATGGATAGCCATTTTGTCAGTCCGGGGCTAATCTTACTTTCCCTACTGCCTGGCCGGGCGCTTTTGGCCGATTTTTCCAAAATCGCTCTATTCCACTTACTCTGTACGTCTAAACTACGATACTGAACAACTTAAATTTGGTCTTGTTAGCACCATCAACTCTTCCTCTTTCCAATAAAACCAACCCCAGCTCTCTACAACTCTCCGTTGCCGAGAAATTAAGTGAGGAATGAAGGGTACTTTTTCGTGTGAGCGCGGCTGCGTTTGCTTAGGTGGAGTGGCTCTGACGACAACTGAACGTGGCCCGCGCGGGTGGCAGTCAGTGTTGTAAGTAAGCATGGCGCACCACAGAATTGGACACGCACGAGAAATCTAATCCACATCCATCCATGTTTACAGTCAGTAACACACTGACTGACGATGGTGATTTGTAGGGATGGTGGTGAAGTATAGCCAAGTAAAAAAAAAACCGCCAAATTGGGCTCGCAAATGCCGACATTGGCAATAGCGGTGCTTCATCCCGCCCGGTCACCACATGGCAGGGGTGTAAGACACGACCCGGCCGCTTCCTGGGGCCGTCTATGACCGCGGTCCGGACGTTAAGGGTTAATACATATAGCTTCTCCTCTTTTTAATGAACACTGTATAAAAAGCACATCGTGTAATAAGTTAATAACTGTGTAAGTGAATGGTAACAGTGGGAACCCTTGTCTAGAGTATTATAATTCCGCCTCACAAAATCGAGATAATTAATTTGAATACATACCATATTTATGTCTTATTTAACTAAAGTGTATCTATTTTTGTATATTGTATGATTTAAAAACATATGTGAATACTAATGAGACCAAGCTAGATATATATAATTACGTTTAAAGTACAGGTTAAAGTACATTTATCGATTCCAGTACCCATTTTTATTGTGTGTGTGTGAGAGAGAGAGAAAGAGAGAGAGAGCGGTGAATATCATATTTATTGAATATGTTAAGTGCACTAAAAACATTCTTAGACCTTTTTGTTTCATTTTTTATGGATGTTGATGTGTCTGCCTGTGTTAGTGATACCACTGCTGCACAGGACAATACCAATGTAAATGTTTTTAAGAATATTCCTGCTTATATACCTTCATCTTCTTCCAACATATCAGATGCTTCAGGGACTCGTCAACGGGTCCCTATTACTGCCCCATGTACTACTCCTCTGGTTCGCTCTTCTAGTGGCCCAGGATTCGACAAAACGTATCGTTTGAGTAGACCCTCAGGTCGAGGTGGTAGTGGGAAGTACCTCCATGAGGCTTCCTATAAAAACCAGGACCAAAGTAACACTGTTCAAGGTCCTACAGTGGAATTGCCGTGGCTTGCGTGCTTCTTGGGAAGAACTTCGCATTCTTATCTCTAGCTTCTCTCCTGCATGTGTTTCTCTTCAAGAGACAATGCTTGGGGACTACATTCCTGCCAGTCCTCCAGCATACTCTGCATTATATTCCAATTCATTTGAAGGGCAGGGTCACCATGGTGGCTCTGCCATCCTAGTTCGTCGAGATATTCCATGTACGAGCCTGGAGCTTGACACACCGCTCCAGGCTGTTGCTGTTAAGGTTTTTATTGACCGCCCCTACACTGTGTGCAGTCTATACCTTCCTCCCAGTGTTACAGTAGAGAGGGGTGATCTCAACCGTCTCGTACGGGACCTTCCCTCTCCCTTTATTTTATTGGGTGATTTTAATGGTCATCATCCCCTTTGGGATGACAGTTTAGTCAACCCCAGGGGAGTTTTATTGGCTAATTTTATTGAGGATGATGGATTAAGGGTTTTAAATACGGGAGATGTGACACATTTTAATAGCCCAACTGGGACTTTTACCGCCATTGACATTTCCCTTTGCTCACCCAGTGCTCTGTTAAATTTTACTTTGATAGTGTTGCCTAATTTATATGGTAGTGACCATTTCCCTATACTTTTAGAAGGTAACAAGTATGAACCTCAGTCTCGTCTTCCTAGGTGGAAATTAGAGAAGGCTGACTGGCAGTTTTATATAGAGCTAACTTCTTCGGTCTCTTCAGTAGCCAATTTTGGTAGCTCTGACGAGGCTGTAACATATTTCAATGATGTACTCCACTCAGCCGCTCTCAACTCTATCCCTAAAATTTCTAGCTACTTTCCCAAACGTCATGTCCCTTGGTGGTCCCCAGTCTGCACCACTGCTGTGCGGGAGAAGCGCGCTGCTTTCTCTCGCATTCGTCACAATCGTGGGGACCCAACTCTTTTAGAGGACTTCCGACGGGCAAGGGCCCGGGCTAGACGAGTTTTAAAAGAGGCACAACGTGCATCTTGGAAGGCCTATGAGTCTTCAATTAATAGTAAAACTCCACTCACCCAAGTGTTCAGGAGAGTCAGCAAGAAGGTGGGGAAGTTTTCTCCTAGTTCTCCACCTGTACCTAAGGTCAATGGAGTTCAGATTATGGATAGTTTGACAGTGGCCAATACCATGGCGGAGGCTTTTGCTAGAGTCTCCAGCCGTGACTCTCGACCTCTGGCTGTGAGACATGAGTTAAGATCCAAGGAGCGCACTGCCCTGGATTTCTCAGGGAATGAGAATGAAAGTTATAACCATACATTCACCTTGAGAGACCTGCATTCTGCTTTCTCTCTCTGTGGGGACACTTCTCCTGGGCCAGACAACATACCATATGCAATGTTGTGACACTTTGGTGAGGTGGCAATCACATTTTTTTTAGCTTTATATAACAGAATCTGGGTGGAGGGTGTCTTCCCTTCTGGGTGGAGGGTTGCTATCATCCTTCCTTTCCCCATGCTGGGCAAAGACTCTAGTGTTGCCCTCAATTACCAATCAATTGCCTTGACCTCTTGTCTATGTAAACTATTTGAGAAGATGGTGAATGTCAGACTGGTATACTTCTTGGAACGGGGTGATTTTCTGTCTCCGTCCCAGTCGGGTTTTCATTAACATTGTTCCACTACAGACGCTCTGGTCAGGTTGGAAGCTGCTGCATGTGAGGCCTTTGCACAACATCAACACCTTGTCTGTGTATTCTTTGATTTAGAGAAAACGTATGATACTACATGGCAATATGGCATCCTGTAGCAGCTCCATGTATATGGCCTGTGAGTTCGCCTTCCACACTCTCTTAAAAAGTTTCTTAATGGTCACAGTTTTTCTGTAAGGGTTGGTACAGTTATCTCAGCATCTGTTGCACAGGAGGAAGGCGTCCCCCAGGGAAGTGTCCTCAGTGTCACATAGTTTGCAGTAGCAATTAATGCCATTGCCTCATCCCTTCCGGACGGTAGGTATAGCCACTGGTTTGCTGCCTCCCATTTATCAGTGGCAGAGCGGCGCATGCAGGTTGCCCTTGACAGGGTGTCATGTTGGACTGGTTCTCATGGGATTCGATATTTTCCTTCCAAGACGGTTACTATGCACTTCTGCCGCATCTGAGGTGTCCACCCTGATCCGGACTTATTCAAGTATGGTCATCGGATACGCTGTGTCGAGGAAACTCGCTTTTTTGGTCTCCTTTTCGACAAACATTTGTCTTGGGTTTCCCACTTATGTACACTTAAGGTCTCTTGCCTCAAGGCTCTTAACCTGTTGAGGGTTCTAAGCCATACGACCTGGGGGGCTGATCGGGCCACCCTCCTTCGCCTATACCGTGTTCTTATTAGATCAAAACTCGAGTATGGGTGTGAGGTCTACTCCTCTGCCACAGATGCCTGTCTCAGAGTTTTATACCCTGTTCATCATGCTGGGATACGTTTGGTAACTGGAGCGTTCAGGTCGTCCCCAATTCCCAGTCTCCTGGTGGACGCCAATGAACCACCTCTGGATCTCCGTCGCCAGTCCTTGATGGTTCATTGTTGGCATCGATTACATCTACTTCCCGACTCCCTTCCTTGCTTGGCGGTGTCATCATGTCCAATTATTACCTTTCACATTCTCGTACACCATGGCCCTTTGGCTTCCAGGTCAGGAAGGCTATGGAAAATAGTCTTAGAATGGTCCTAATTAGTGGTAAATCATACTAATATAAACGTTTTACTGAACCCAGGTTTACTGTAAATTTACCCTCCGAAATAACTGAAGAGAGTATGGATGGTAAGAGTTATTACAGGTTTGTTATGATAGGAAATAAACTAATTCTCACAATCAGGGTAACACACACACAGAGAGAGAGAGAGAGAGAGAGAGAGGGACAGAATTAATTAGTAGCTTCTCTATTATTATGTTTGTAGCTTTAGTTTAGAGAGAGAGAGAGAGAGAGAGAGAGAGAGAGAGAGAGAGAGAGAGAGAGAGAGAGAGAGAGAGACTGAGAGAGAGAGAGAGAGAGAGAGAGAGAGTTACATAGAGTTACAGACCACAACAGACCTTACGGTCCACACGGGGTGATCTGATTAGAAGGTTACTGGTAGAGAATGAATATCTCCCCAGTGATAGTCGTAGGTAAGGATAGCAAAGTAGAAGGCTCTCTCCCCACCCTCCAATCCCTCCGGCCTGAGCCGTACTGGAAATAAAGTTAGGAGTCAGAACCTTGTGGAGTTGGTAGAGAAAACTCCACAAGGAAATTTTATAGGAGAGATAGAAAGTAGTTGAAATTTGGCTAACTTGCCACCTGTAATGGGCAAAAAATTATTCATTAGTAAACATCGAAAGTCGGGGATTAGATGCAAGGTGTTTATCAAGGTGACGTTTGAAGCTATCTACTGTGTTACATTCTATTACGTTACGAGGAAGCCCATTCCATAAGTTGACGACTCGGTTAAAAAAGAAATTCTTGGATTCGTGTGAGTTAAAAGATTTACCTATGATTTTACAGCCATTACCTCTCGTGTAGTTTGATTGATCGATATTGAAATATTTGTTGCAGTCCATATTGTCTATGCCTTTGATTATTTTGAATACCTGGATTAAGTCGCCTCTCAATCTACGTTGTGCTAATGGGAATAGATTCAATTTATTTAGCCGCTCTTCATACGTTTTGTTTCTTAGACATGGTATCATTTTAGTAACTCTACGTTGGACTCATTCCAATTTTACTATATCTTTCTGGTAGTACGGGCACCAGGCTTGGACACAATATTCCATAAGGGGACGGACCAAGGAATTATACAAAGTGAGGATTGTATCTTTAGACTTATACTCGAATGCTCTGCCAATAAAGCCGATAGTTTTATTTGCTTTCTTAATTACTTCCGTACATTGCTGACTGGGTTTTAGGTTACTTGATATTGTGACCCCTAAGTCTGTCTCTTGATCCACGCTTTTAATTTGATTACCATTTAACGAGTAGTTTGCAATTACGTTACGATGTCCGATATGGAGTACTTTACATTTATCTGCATTGAAGGACATTTGCCAAGTTTTCGCCCAATTCGACAATTTATCGATATTATCTTGCATTTCTTTAGTTTGTGCGTTAGTGAGTACTGTATTTGCAATTTTAGTGTCATCTGCAAACTTCGATATTATGCATGAGAGACCTTCATCTATGTCGTTTATGTAAACTAGGAAAAGGATTGGGCCTAAAACAGACCCTTGTGGCACCCCGCTCGTAACGCCAGTCCAATTAGATGATTTACCATTTATTACCACACGTTGTTTACGGTTTCTTAGCCAGTTCTCTATCCATCTTACGGTGTCGCCTTGGATTCTGTGAGATTTTAATTTAGTTATTAAACGTTTATGGGGAACTTTGTCAAAGGCTTTTTGGAAATCAAGATAAATTATGTCTACTGCTTTACTCTTATCATATTCGTTAAAAATGTCATTTAAAAAGTCTAATAGATTCGTTAGGCAAGAGCGTTTATTGCGGAAACCGTGTTGAGTGTCTCTGAGTAAGTTATTTTCCTCTAAAGGAAAGTTTATCTCGTATGATTGTCTCTAACATTTTGCATACTACTGACGTTAGGCTGATAGGGCGATAATTACTAGGTAAAGATTTACTGCCTTTTTTAAATATTGGTGTTACGTTAGCGAGCTTCCAATCATCAGGTATTGTTCCAGTGTGTAAAGAATAATTAAATAGCAGAGTCAGAGGTTTTACTATTTCGCTTTTAGCTTCCTTTATTACGCGAGGGGAGATCGTGTCAGGCCCAGGTGACTTATTTACATTTAATTTATCAATACATTTGATTACGTCATTTTCTGTTATGCTGATATTATTTAAAACCTCGGTGTTTTCATTTTGGACTGTTGTTTCAGCTGGTATATCGTTCGGGTTTTCAATAGTAAAGACTGATGCAAAGAAAGTATTTAGGATACTACTCATTCGCTCTTCATCTGTCGTAAAGTCCCCATTTTCATCAAGAATTGGACCGATAGTTGACGTAAGTACTTTCTTTTGTCGAATATAACTGTAGAACTCTTTCGGGTTTGTCTTACTCTGATTTGCAACGTGTTTTTCAATTTCCTTTTTACTCTGTTTGATTAACTTTTTGGCTTTTCTTCGTAAGTCTGTAAACTTGGCACGGTCGTCATTATTGGCTGTGATTTTTACTTTATTATGGGCGTTCTTTTTGGCTCGTAAACAGTCGGCTATATCTTTACTCCACCACTTGGGCTTTAAATTTTGTGCTGAACGTCGGTTTTTTAATGGTATGCTATCCCTGACCGCTTTTGTGTACGCATTAGTGAAAAAGTTCCATTGTGTATTTATGTCAATAGTGTCTCGCAGACATTTCCAGTCGGTTTCTTTTAGTATCGCTCTGAGTTGGTTGAAATTGGCTTTTCTAAAATCGGGGATTTTTTCGTAGCTGTACTTTATGTCCCTTTTGTTAAAATTTATACTGAAAGTTATTATGCGGTGGTCGCTATTGGTAAATTCTTCACCTACGTTAGTATTCTCTATCATGTCTTCGTTTGTTGCAAATATTAGGTCAAGAACATTATTTCCGCGAGTTGGGCTGTTGACAAATTGGATAAGGGAGCTCTCTTGTAAGTTAGTGTAAAGATCTTGACCATAATGAGCTGATAACGGTTCTCCCCACTTTGTTACTGGTAAATTAAAGTCACCAAGAATTATGGAATGTTGCGTGTTAATAATTTCGTTTAATTGCTCATAGATATCACGGTCGGTTTGTACTGGTTGGGCTGGGGGTCTGTATAATAAAGCTAACAAAAGTTTCGCCCCACAATTATTTCTAATGAGTACATAAAGTGTATCTACGTTATCAATTTGTGGCTTTGATAATAGGATTGGTTTAAGATCGTCTTTAATATATAATAGAACTCCGCCTCCCCTTTTATTTGTTCGTCCTTTTTCAAATATTGTGTAACCGGGAATTTTATACTCTGCTAGGAAATCTCTGCTTTCAGTATTTAGCCACGATTCGGTTATGCCGATTATATCATAATTTTCTGTGAAAGTTAATTCCTCTAAATCTGTAAATTTGTTATGGATGCTGCGAGCGTTTACGTAAAATACCTTTAAGCTATTTCGGTTTACTCTATTTGTTTGTTTTACGTTACCTGAACTTGACGTACCTGGGTAGTCCCGTTTTTTGATCGGTGGTTGATGACCGCGTCGTTCAGCAAACGTCCGAAACGGGCTGATCCCACCTGGTTCAAATGGACACCATCATCTGAGAATAAAGAGTTATCAAAAAAGAAGTTGTCCCAGGTGTTAATGAAATCGACGTTCTCCTCGTTGCAGATGCTGGCAAGTCGTCGGTTGATGCTGGTGGCGGTGTTGTAGAAGCGGGTGTCGGCTTGTCTGCGGGGGATGATTCCAGAAAGTATTATGTTTTTAGTTTTCTCCTTGAACTTACCAATCATCTTACGGTACTTGTTGAGTAGCTCCTCCGATCGGGTCTTCAATACATCGTTGGTTCCGACGTGGATGACGTACGTGGTGTTGTCGGGGGCCTGGCGTGTCACTTCATCCACTACGTCGGTCACGTCGTCTAGGCCGCCACCTGGGATGCAGAAGCGCTTCCTAGTCTTGGGTGCTCGACCACAAAACTCGGAGAGTTGACCCCTTACCATGGAGTCACCAACCAGCCTGACCTCGGTGTCGTCTTCATCGTCATCTTGTGCCAGGATCTTGAAGCGGTTTTGACAAGTAGTGATGGGTATGATGTTCTTCCTGGGTCGTGTGTTGTTCCTGACGACGCGGAACTCCTCCTGTGAAGATGGTGTAGTTGGTGGTGCCTGTGGAGGTAAGGGTGTAGAGGCAGTCTGTACAGGGGCTGTGACGACGGGTTCTGTAGGCGTCGATGTCATTCCTACGTTCATTGCGGCGAATTCCTGTAGTGTTTCCAACTTCTCGTTCAGGGCCTCGATCTTGCAATGTGCTGCCTTCAGGTCGGTCGACAAATCCTCTCGTAACTGGCAGAATCTACAGATATGGACGTCTCTGTTCGCGAAAATAGTAGGGCCAAAAGTTCCAGAGCAAGTCAAACAGGTGTATTGAGGTGCCATGGTGAATATTTATTGATTTTTTTTGCTTGTCAATTTGTAAATTTACTTATTTAAATTGGATTAATTATTAATTTATATTTAGATTATTTATTTAGATTTAAATTATTTATTTATTTAGATTAAAATTATTTATTAATTTAGATTCAAACTATTTATTAATTTAGCTGTAAATTATTTATTAATTTATTTATTAATCTATTTATAAATTTATGATTTTATATGATTACTTAGTAGTGTTATTAATATTGTTTTGTTGTTATTGAATTAATTTATTATTTATATATTATGAATTTATTTATAAACAAGATATACAAATGTGTAGGCCTGGAAAGGAATAAAGTTATTGAAAGGACAAAGAAATGCAAATGTCCCGACCTAGAAGGGAATAAAGTTGTCAATTGGTCACGAACGTCTATAGAACTATATTAAAATTGAGTTAAATATGTATGCTGTAAAATTAAAACGTATTGATGAAAACATATATTTGGTAGTTAATTTATTGATCTATTTAACAATTTATTAGTCAATTAATTTAACAATCAATTTATCAATTTATTCAACAAATTATTTAACAATTAATTTATTAATTAGTTTATCAATTTATTTAGCAATTAGTTTATTAATTTTATTTAATAATTTATTGATTTATATATTAAATTATTAATTAATTTATTAATTCAATAATATATTATTCTATTTGTTTAATAATCAATTTCAAGTTGGTGTGAATATGGGGTGATGTACGAAAATGTCGACTGTTGGTGTGGGTTTGAGGGGGGGGGGAGATAGGGTATAGGTATAGGGTCAGGTGAGTAGGGATTATCTGGTGGGGGGCTGGGAATACCAAGGAGAGGTGAGGTGGTAGGAGAGGAAGAGGATCACAGGGTAAGGTGAGGTGAGTGAGGTGAGGAAGAGGATCACAAGGTAAGGTGAGGTGAGGTGAGTGAGGTGAGGTGAGGAGTGGAAGAGGATCACAGGGTAAGGTGAGGTGAGGTGAGGAGTGGAAGAGGATCACAAGGTGAGGTGAGGTGAGTGTAGTGGGTAGGGTTAAATTAAGATATGGTGTTATTGTTTTAGGCCTGTAATGGAATAATATCAACTGAACAAAAAGAAATATAAATGTGTAGGCCTGGAAAGCAATAAAATTATTGAAAGGACAAAGAAATGCAAATGTACAGTCCTGGAAGGGAATAAAGTTGTCAATTGAACACGAACGTGTATAGAAATATATTAAAAAATGAATTAAATATGTATGCTGTAAACTTAAAATGTATTGATGAAAATATTTATTTGGTAATTAATTTATTTGGTAGTTAGTTTATTAATCTATTTATCAATTTATTTAACAATTAATTTAACAATTTATTTATCAATTAGTTTATCAATATATGTAACAGTTAGTTTATTAATTTATTTATTAATTTATTGATTTATATATTAGTTTATTAATTAATTTACTAATTCAATAATATATTATTATATTTATTTATTAAACAATTTCAAGTTGATGAGGATATGGGGTGATGGATGGGGGGGACGATAAGGTACAGGTAGTGAGTGGAGGTTAATGCTAAACAAGGAGGGTTACGATTATACTAAACAGGGAGAGGTGAGGTGAGGTGAGGTGAGGCTGTAGGAAGGTAGGTAGGGATTAATGTCCCTTGGGAGTGGAGGAGAAGAGAGGTGAGGTGGGGCTGGGGGGGGTGTAGGAAGGTAGGTAGGGGCTAATGTCCCTTGGGAGTGGAGGAAAAGAGAGGAGAGGTGAGGTGAGGTGAGGTGAGATAGGACGGGGGGGGGGGGGCGAGTTCACTGGACAAAGGGGAGTGGAGAAGAGATGTGAGGTGTGGTGGGAAGGGGGGGGGGGGTTTGGTAGGGAGAGACTGGTTATAGGAATTAATTAAATACAGAAATATTAATATTAGTACAGAAATTTAAAGACGAACGAGTAGACAAATAAGTGAGACAAACTTATATCAGGAGCCTGAAATTATATAGTATGGAACTATATAAAAAATAAATACAGATGTGGAATAAAAAACGTTTGGGAAACTGAGAACTCAATATATACGAATACAGTAAATTTGTAGTTTATACCTGGAATAAAATTAATATAGAATTTCAATATAGAAAATAAATAGAAATGTGGAATTAATTTACAACAAACACGTTGGAAAACTGGCAACACAAATATGGGAAATAAAGAGTAAATAAAGAGTAAATAGTGAGTAAGAAAATAAAGTTAAATAAATAGATAAAATAAGTTAGTAAATGAAATTTGTGTAGGGTACTTAATATGAGCTGGGATGAACGATCGCTTACTTCCACGTAGAACACAAACAGCTCCAAACACTCGGGATTACACTAAACAAACGCTAACACACATGGGATTACACAGAAAATACGCTAATACAAACGGGATTACACAGAACACACTCTAATACATGCGGGATTACACAGAACACACTCTAATACACGCGGGATTACACTGAACACACTCTAATTCACACGGGATTACACAGAACAGACAGGATTACACAGAACACACTCTAATACACTCGGGATTACACAGAACACACTCTAATACACATGGGATTACACTGAACACACTCTAATACACAGAACACACTCTAATACACGCGGGATTACACAGAACTCACGGGATTACACACACAGCACTTAACACACGGGAATACGCACACACGGGATTACACACAGTACACACAGTACTCCTCGTAGGAGCTAGTAAACGGAGTAGCGGGCAAGCACGAGCAAGCAGGGAGCGTGTTGGCGTGGGTGAAGTCACTGACTGACCCAAGAGACTGAGAGAGAGAGAGAGAGAGAGAGAGAGAGAGAGAGAGAGAGAGAGAGAGAGAGAGAGAGAGAGAGAGAGAGAGAGAGGGACAGAATTAATTAGTAGCTTCTCTATTATTATGTTTATAGCTTTAGTTTCATTTGTTAGGCTTAGAAGTGTACGTTGTGGTATAGTAATTATTACAATAACCTAAACTAAGCCGTCATCTGGACGTCAATCGGATACGAAGTTCGCTTGGGTTAAACCAAGCCAAAGCAAGCGGAACTGTTCTGGTCGGTCCAAAGGATTCGACGATCCACCAAGATGGACCCTGCTGCCAGCCACTTAACCCCTGGAGTCCGGTACGGGGTAAGCTTACTCGACGTTTCTACCCACCCGCTCGCGTCAAAATTACTCGATTTACCCTTTATTCACAACGCTCACACTCGGAACCTATATAGTGTACTAACTTCAAAATAGGTTCTTACGTACCTTCAACTCTTCCTCTTTCCAATGGTACCATCGGGAGGGCTGTACGATGAATAGTTGTGGAGATAGGGCAAGTTGAAGTGAACCATGTTTGTGCGCGAGACAGCGGTGTGTCCGTGTGTACGCGTGAGAGCGGTGTGACTGCGGCATGGAGTTCAGTTTCCCGCCCAAGTCCCTTGTCAACTCACTCGTATTACTACTATTATGTATCGTATGTCATGATTTCAACACTAAAAATAGTATGAACACTTGTAGGAATATATCATCGTGTAACTGTCACTTAGAAAATGATAAACAAACCGACTTGTACCGTAGGAAACACGTATATTTACTATCGATTGTGCCTGTATGGGCGTGTTTTGTGGTGTTATTTTCTTATTACTACCCCATTATATATCGTCTGTCATGATCTATACACTAAATAATAATTTGTAACCTTGTAGGAATATCATGGAGTCACTCACGTACATATATTCACTACGGTATTGTCTTACGATCGTTAGAGCACAAATTCGGACAAGGGCAAATACTTAAAAATCGCCCAGCCATCGTGGGCTCCCAGAATCGACTGAGTGGGTAGCGGATCGATATTGTGAGTGTATTTTCTCGCCCAACGACAAGAAAAACTAGCCGTACAGGGCGCGAAATAGCGCTAACTCGCTGTGACGGTAGGTGCAGTTGCCCGGTTACTTACGTAAGACGGTCTATCACGTCAACCGGCCTTTAGGGGTTAAACCAAGACCAACAACGTATCCATCCAAGCTCACCAAAAAGCAGCGATTCGGTAAGCTTGATAGGAGGATAGGAGAAGTATAGCAGTAAATATGGCGGCCATTAAAGATATGACAAGTAAGTTAATAGTATAATAATACATGAATTGTAGGTGCAACAGGCTGTAAAATAGAGCGATAGCAACACAAATAAGGCTTTAAGTATAGCAATGACAGATTAGAGCAGGTGTAGAGTTCATATTAGTCTACCATTTCTACTAAAATAGTAATTGTTAAAACCTGGAGAATCACGATAATGATGTAAATTATTAATTATTATTTTTTTTTATGTTCTCGTATCTAATTTAACTTATATGAGATTATATGGATTGCTTAGGGGTTATGTGACCCATTCTTGATAATTATGTAATATTATTAAGGTGAAGGGAAGTATTGTACTTTATTGGAAATCAGTTCTTGGTAAAACTATAGAATCATGCCAACTTTTTCTGTTTTTAATCAATCTTAAAATACAGGAATGGACTTTGACTTTCACCGGTTCTGACTTAAACACAGTATCACTGTAGGATATAAGAGGTCCACCTTCATGTGTATTTCAAATGTGATTGCAGTAATTATAACTACCGGCACCTAACCAGAGCAACCAATGGCACCTAACCTTGTTAAACTACCATGACCTAATCGGGACATAGCTGGACACTGCTACAGAACAGCAATAAATTCTATAAAATAATTAAGTTAGGTCTAACTAATTCAATAACATTCTTATCGTTATAAAGGGAGAGGTAATTTTTGTACTACATTGCAAATGTAGTGTATTAAGCATGTGTGTTTAATATGTCAAGTACCAGATACTGTATTCCCTTCTTTAACTGTTTCTTACCATGGTAGGTTACTACATTAAATTCTTTACTTCCAGGACTGTGTGTCTGTACTGTGAACGTGCATTCGATGACCCAAATGATGCCTGCAGTTGCATACAGTCCCATTTAGTTGAAGCACAAGTGGATAGCCTTCCTTCAGTATCGCCCATCTCCTCGACCTCCTTTGCTGAGAGTAGGTTAAAGCTAAAAATATTTTAATCCAGACTTAGTCATTTGTAAAAATAGATATTCAATATTTAATTCAAGGATTTTTTTTCCTTTACTAACTATGTATGCCCTGAAAATTATATGCAATGGTTTAGAGCAGTTCAGTTTCCTTAATTAACAATGGCACTCCTCTTGTTGTCTCATCGATACATAACTAGTACTTTACAAATGTTACTGGTACAATAACCAAGGAAGAGCATAAGGGAGAGAGGAAGCTTATCCAAACCACCTCTATGTATTACGCTTCACTCTCAACCACACCACACTCATTACCAATTGCCTTCTCACTCATACCATATCTCTAATACACACTCTCATTACTTTCTCCGTCCCGACTTGTAAGTCCACATGCACCTCTCAAGTGACATCAGTTGACCTGGGCCACGATAACGGGCTTGATTAAGCCTATGTCCAGTGTCGGATCATATATATATATATATATATATATATATATATATATATATATATAAAAAAAACCTATTCTAGACTGATGAGCCCTACTCCATGTCCAGGGTCTCGTGCCCCCTGGTGTTGTGATGGTTTGGCTCCCATAGCTGCCTTCCTTGACAGCATTCGGGGGTGGTTGAAGACTGCAACGCACATAACCACACTAGCCAACAACACAACATACACTCTGAGGGCCCTTTGGGAAAGCCCGGTTCAGGGCTGCTCGGCCAGACAGCTTGAGGAACTTCAACAACAACTCCTGCCATAATGGTTACCTATAATGGCTGAAGACCTAAAACACAATGGAAGAATTCTCCAATTTTTTTTTCACAACCATCATTCCTACATGTGCACATTTTTCTTTGATTATGCAAGTGCTGAACCAAGTACTGTACCATATCTACAGGTTGATTCATATACATATTATAATATTTATTAAATGTGTATTATACGCTGTATATATGCATTTAAGACATAATATACATAACTTATTTACAGTGTTTAAGAAGCAATAGCAGATCATATGTTCAACTGTAATCTATTTTCATGACTGCAAGCTCGTACTCATTTTACCATGTTAGCAGAAACTTATTTTGAATAACCCTATATAATGCATATATATTTTTGTACTTTGTGTGATATTGTACCTTAATTTTGTTTGGATAAGAAAATGTATGCAGCATTATGTTTGATACTAAGAGTTTATTTTCACGAAATAAAAGCTGCAATAAACACTGTATTGCCTACCTATACTGACCTTGAGTTTACACACACATACAAAATACTTGGCATAATATACAACACATCCATGACATTCAAATAACATAATGGCCATCAAAAACAAATGCATGTAAAAATGTAAAGCCCTCAGATCACTTGCCAGTTCAATATTTGGACACAACAAAGAAACCACAAATACAATATGCAAACAATTACTATATTCGATTAATGATGGATTATGTAAGTCCTGCCTCAGCCTCAAACCTCACTGAGACTATCAACACCCTTCACACCCATACAGAATAGAGCTCTAACGTTAAAGATAATGACAGACTGCACAGCTACCACACCTACAGACCACCAACCTTACTAAGACTCATCTCCAACACCCTTCACACCCATACAGAATAGAGCCCTAAAGATAATCACAGGCTGCACACCATAAAACCAAAATCAAGGATCATCTTGACATGAGAGGCACACAAACACTTTATTAGTCCATGAGCTGAGCCTGGAACTTAAGAGAGTACCAAAAAAGGTGAATAAATATCATGTGCACTTTCAGCAATTAAGGTGGATGTCTGAAGTGTTGCGAAATGGTTGATGGACATTCCAGAAATATAGCTAATCAATCACCTTTTTGGCAACCTATCTCTAGCAAGTATAGTAAATTTTTCACCGAAAATCGAGAATAAAGTAATAAAAATCGCAAGTCTTCAACAAAAGATCATATCAAGAGACTTCTATACTCATTCTATCTCGTACTGACCCACAAGGCTGTGGCTCCTTCTGAGTACACTGTTGCCATATCTAATTAACGGTACCCTATGACAACTCCAAAGAGAATGGGAACAAAATAGTTCTCTTTATATTTGTATGTATGTGACCTCAGTCACCTCACTCTCCACACCCCGAAAATTCCTGGGTCGGAAGTAGTGGCATCGTCTTTTGATTGAAATGCCACATCACACATGAAATATCTTCTCTATTTTACGTACATAGCAATTGTTCGTATCATATACCATTAAATGAAAAATTCATTGTGTGTAGAAAATTTCATGTCAATATACTCTCGTTAGTGGACAGTTTCCTTTATGTGGTGCATGCTTTGATTCTAGATTTGGCAACACCGCGGTCAACTCCTCACGGGTCAGTACAAAATAGAAAGACTATAGTTGGTATCATCTTATTTGTTTCTTAATTCTGCATCTTTTGGTGTATAATACATGCAACTTAGGACACAAATTTGCTTCATAATATGAGAAAAGTGAAGGAAAAGTAGACCAATTTGTAGTATTTTCTTACGACTTTGTTTACAAACTTTCTTTTGTTTCTGCCCAATCCGTATCTGGACGACGAGAACACAGTTTCTACGTATTTGGTCAGTTCTCGTCACTAAAACCAAGCGCTCCTAAGACGGTTTCGGTACCCCAATCCTCCGCTTGGACGACCAGATGACGGCTATGGATTGTTTGGGCTTGAGGTTAGAGAGAGAGAGAGTGTGTGTGTGTGTGAGAAATAATAATAATATGAAATCAATATTGACATTACACACACACACTCTCTCTTTCTCTCTCTAACACACACACACACACACACACACACACACACACACACACACTCTAGCATAAAAATATCAGGGTTTACTACAAAGAACTGTAAGATATTGCTATATACACTCCTATTTTTCTTGTACTTTCTATTTGCCCAATTGTACATTACAAAATATATTTACTGTGTAAAATGGTGTCACTGTCCACACCAGTTATACTCTGTTCAAAACTTGTGTTCCATTTTCCTCTATCTATCTGTCTCTATTTCTATCTATATCTTTATATCTATTTCTATCTATCTCAATCTGTCTCTATTTATATCTATATCTATTTATATCTATCTCTTTCTATCTATCTCTAGCTGTTTCTATTTCTATCTATATATTTATATCTATATCTATTTCTATCTCTTTCTATTTATCTCTATCTGTCTCTATTTCTATCTATATCTTTATATCTATATCTTTTTATATATATCTCTTTCTATCTATCTCTATCTGTCTCTATTTTTATCTATATCTTTATATCTATATCTATTTCTATTTATATATTTCTATCTATATCTTTCTATCTATCTCTATCTGTCTCTATTTCTATCTATTTCTTTCTATCTATCTCTATCTGTCTCTATTTCTATCTATCTCTTATCTGTCTATCTATCTATTTTTATCTATCTAAGCATGAGAGTCCAGCCGAACACAAGTTTTGAACAGAGTATAGTAAGAGCAGGGTGAGGTACAGTAGTGGCCAACACCAACCACCATCCATCCCAAAAAACTCATCACCAGCAAGTAGAAAGTGCAAGAAAAATGTTGCTGTATATTGTAACATATAGTAGTTGTTTGTAGTAAACATTGGTATCTTTAGGGCTGAATCACTAAAGTGTGTTCAAAACTTGTGTTCCGCTGGCCTCTTATGCTTAGATAGATAGAAATAGATAGATAGATAGAAATAGATAGAAATAGATAGAAATATATAGATAGAAATAGAGACAGATAGATAGAGGAAAATGGAACACAAGTTTTGAACAGAGTATAGGAACCCAGAGACAATATATGGTAAACAGGATTGGCTGAACTTTGAGTGGTTTGGAAGATGTTGTCGTATACAGCCAGATTTGTCTTGCACTTTCTACTTGCTCAACTTTACCTCTATCATCAATTGCATCTCAATTATCAATATCAAATAAAACAATTCCTTTAATGGGGTGCAGGAATAGGGAACAGGCTTGGGGTGGGTGGGAATAGGGGACAGGTTTGTTGGGGGACTGGGAGGGTGCGGGAATAGGGGACAGGCTTGGGGTGGGTGGGAATAGGGGACAGGTTTGTGGGGGGACTGGGAGGGTGTGGGACTAGGGGACAGGCTTGGGGTGGATGGGAATAGGGGACAGGTTTGTGGGGGGACTGGGAGGGTGCGGGAATAGGGGACAGGCTTGGGGTGGGTGGGAATAGGGGACAGGTTTGTGGGGGGACTGGGAGGGTGTGGGAATAGGGGACAGGCTTGGGGTGGGTAAAAAGCCTGTCCCCTATTCTCGCATCCCCCGTAAACCGCCACCAAGCCTGTCCCCTACTCCCGCACCCCCCCAAGCCTGTCCTATTCCCACACCCCCTATACAGAGTCATACTGTATACATTATAACATTATCTATTATACATACATTCATGGTTCAACTTGACATTGTACTCATATGTTACCTCTTGTTACAGGTGGAAGGGAAGTAATGATGGGATGATGTTCAAACTATTGTCAGCTCTCAAGTCCATGTATCACAACACTCCTCTATTATATATAACACAATAGAAACAGGCACATCTTCAAACTATTGTCAGCTCTCAAATCCATGTATCACAACACTCCTCTATTATATATAACACAATAGAAACAGGCACATCTTAAAAAATAGCTGTACAATATGTGCATTCCTTATGTACAGTACACTCAGACACCATAGTCTTTAGCCCAGCTGAGTCAAAGCCCAAGATCTGATTTCTTGACAACAGCCCACCCAAACTATCACAAGGCTACACACATCTTGATTAGTTTTTTGTTTAAATCTAACTTTCCGTGATGGTGGTCGCAGTCTGGGGTCTTCTGATCTATGAATAATTTTGTTCTCTCCCAGCCTGTTCACTGATCATTAATAATAATAATAATAATAATAATAATAATAATAATAATAATAATAATAATAATAATAACACCTTCCCTGTCATGGATATACAAAAATAATTACTGGACATTAAAAAAATAGCAAACCTCTGAATAAAATATGGAAAAACCAGAGTGTGATGGTTAACATTACACAACCTGGCTATTCATTAAGTTAACAAATGTTATTTTATGAATGGTGGTAACTGTATTTTTTACTTTATATTAGTAAATAACATCAAGGCAGCTCATTCATAAATATTGCATGTATTATCCATGGCCGAACAGAGTGGAAGAGTATGTAAAGGAGAGAAACATGAGGGGGAGGGGAGGGCTGGACCAAGTAAGGAGGGAGTGTTGGAACAGGGAAGACTGGAGACACTTCTGCCGCGGCCACCCCCTTGGGGGGAGTTCCCGGAGGGAATGAGGCGTCGGAGCTATAGATAGATAGATAGAATTATCCATAGGACTTGATGGTCAAATTATGACCAGAAATTTCTCCTGGCCTGGTTCATATCAGTTTTAATGACTGTACACAATCAAAATTAGTAAGTGAGGCTGATTCACTTGAAGCAAAAATATGATGATCACCAATTGAGCCCACCGACACTATGTAGCTTCACAACAAAAAATAATTCTATTTTACACCATTTATAGGAAAAATCAAATCCGATTAAACTGCAAGGTAATACGATGATTTGATGTGATGGTCAATATTATCTGGTAGCAGTAAGTATAGACTTATGTATGACCTCAGCCACGTCTAGATAATATCACTGTCATCATGAGTTTATTATTGTTTCTAGTTCATCATCATTACCTATTTCATCATACTCCTCCTTCTCCTAGGCACTACTGTTGCTTTTTACTACCTACATGGAAATTATTGAACAAACTTTTATAATCACATTACAACATTCTATCCTACACCGGCAAACCACATCACAATGTGTTACACTTTTTTTTCTTTTTATATGATCCGACATTGGACATAGGCTTCATGAAGCCCATTACCATGGCCCAGGTCAACTGCTGCTCACACACACACACACGTCATGACTTCCGAACTGGTACCCAGCCACAGAAAGAGGGAAGTGAGGGTAATTCCCAAATACTGCAGCTGTTATGGTACCAGTGAGTGTGTTATGGTACCAGTGTGTGTGTTATGGTATCAGTGTGTGTGTTATGGTACAAGTGTGTGTGTTATGGTACCAGTGTGTGTGTTATGGTACCAGTAAGGGTGTTTTATGACGTTCGGTGGCCTTATAGTTAGTGCCTGAAATTCAATTCTGAAGAGTAAATATTGTGAGTCCCTCAGGTGAGAGGATGGATCTGCCAACCTCTAGGTTATGAGATCAGACCACTAACCACTCGGCCACCTCACCTTCATACACATTATCATCTAGGTTTAGGTACTGTAAATCAGAAATATAAAATGAGCTAAAGATGATGTACAAGCTCTATTTTATGTTATCTTAGTAAAAATGGGAGAGGAAATACATGTACAGTACCACCATAAAATACAAAAGTGTTAATATACTTTCCTGTTTAAAAACCAATGCAATGACTGATAAAGTTGAGGTTGTTATGGTAAACATGTTATGATATCAAATACAGTACAGTACTACACTGTATGTACAGATATTGTACTAATACACTTAGATTCAGTACTCAGGATCTGAATGCTTAGGCCCGTAGTTTTAAAACAATTGAGGGCCCTTACTGGAGCTCTATGAACCCTCCAAATAATCCAAGACACAAAACGCTTCAGTGTTTCGAATGAGGAATCTGTTGCCTAGAGCAGTTTGGAGAATTCATAGAGCTCCAGCACTCAAATGTTTTAAAACTACGGGTGTCAGCATCCTAACAACCAAACCCAATATATCATTAATGTAATTAATTCAAGTACCTGTTCAATATATGGAAATAGAACACACCACTGAAGCACAAATTATAGTGAGTGACACATTCTAACCACCAGAACCTGTCAGTATAATTGGAAATACCTGTATGTAGCTAATTGTCAGATTTATTACAATCAAATTCAATATAAAAAACAATACACAAACAATAGCCCAAATGCATTAAAAAAAATACTTTACCTAATTTAGCTATGGTAGGGTGGTGTGGGTGAATACCGACCGAGGGGGAATACCGACCGATGCCAATAACTCGTAAACAAACTCGAATTTCGCGCCATCATACAGCAACGAATGCAGCGCCACCACGCCCGAACTACTCAGTCTCAACAGCAGCCCGCGAACGCCACGCTTGTGTTTAGCAGGTATGAATCTTTATTTTTCGTATAGCCACTGTAATATTTCGCGGTTCTCATATAGTGTCTCATGTCGGCGGTAATGGCCTGATTCTTGTGAGGTAAGTTGCATTAGCAAGTGTAACCATATTGACATGTAATCATGTGAAGAAGTACAGAGTCTGCCACCAGGCCAATGTGTAGAGTCCTATGAAAAGAAAATATTGACACGGGGGAATACCGTCCACCCATACGAGGGGGTATACCGACCAGTGAAATCTAGAAAAATCTAATAATTTTCCAATCAGGCTAGTTTTAAGGTAAGGGAACTTTATATTTTTGCAGCACAAATTTAACAAGTGGCTAGCCTATCATGATTAATAATTCTTTATTAACTCTCCTAATCTTGCTTTCAATTATATTTTCAGGTAGAAGACTTCGTCTTGGTGCAGCTGACGCTGGAAGAGGGAAGGGGCGTGGGCACATTGGTGTGCTATGTTGCCCAGGTGTTATCCATGAAGGAGGGTGGCCGGCTGAATCTCTCCTTCCTCCGGATGAAGTCTGCCGTCACTCGTGACACATTCACCTTCCCCAATGTGGAAGATGAGGCAGAGGTTGACCCCGGGCAGTGTTTGGGTGTCCTCAAGGTGGCTAAAGGGATCACCAAGAGGCAGGCTGACCTAGTGAAAGTGTTCCCCCCTCTTCTGCCATTCAACATGTACATATAGCTTAAAAATTTCCAATGTGCCACTACTATTGTGCCTTTTTTTTTTATGTATCTATTTTTATAACAGTAAATTATCTTTTTTTCAGTTTAGTTTTTATTTCACCAATTAATAATAAGTGGGGATGTCTAGGCTTATCCTATATATTGATTTCAGGCAGAAAAAAAATAATGTATGGTGTTTTTTCAACTTCAAAAATATCGGTCGATGTTCCCCCATACCCTGGTCGGTCTTCCCCCGCGTCGGGGGAAGACCGACCGATGGCCCAAAAATTTTTACAGTGCCAAAGATGACACTTATTATCGGGGTTGCTGCTTCATGGTCCTACCATATGTGGGTCATGCTCTAAAGTTTGGTTTGAGCACAGTTTGCCCTCTCTCAGGTAATAAATGGATTTTTTATGAATATTTTTCCACTAAGGGGTCGGTATTCCCCCACACCACCCTAAACTCTAAAGTCAGTATTTTTAATGTTTTTTGAGTGCTTTAAGTTTAAAACTTACCAAGAACAGGTAGACTGAGCCATGAGCAGTGATAGTTATATAACAGATTGATGGACTGTTCTCCACAACCACAGTCCATAATATATAACCATGACATTAGACTTACCATGTCACCATTACACACAGTCAATAATATATAACCATGACATTAGACTTATCATGTCACCATTACACACAGTCAATAATATATAACCATGACATTAGACTTATCATGTCACCATTACACACAGTCAATAATATATAACCATGACATTAGACTTATCATGTCACCATTACACACAGTCAATAATATATAACCATGACATTAGACTTACCATGTCACCATTACACACAGTCAATAATATATAACCATGACATTAGACTTATCATGTCACCATTACACACAACATACACACAATTCTGTTTACCATCTAGACAGAAAATATCATTACTGCATATCTACAGCATTAAAAAAAAATAGTATAATCTAAAATATAGTCCTGTACAGTATTATATTTGAAACATAAAAACGAAATGAAAAAACTTCTAGGCAAAAATATATAAATATGTACTACTGTATTCCAAAATAATCCACAATTCCATACAAATATGTATAAGCAAGTTATGGTACTTGACTTGTGAAAATATTATAAAAGAAGGATATTCTAACACAAGGAGTTACAAACAATATAATACACTACTTGAGATGAAGTCATGGTATATAGAAATTAATAGTAATAATGAACCCTTCACAACAATGTCATTAGTGACTGACAATTCATAGAAGAAAGTCACAATAGTCAGTACATTACAGTACAATATTATAAACACCAATAATAGGTAGTTGCCTCCATATCAATTATTCCTCTATTCAGGATTCGCTTGCTATTGTAGGATTACTTTTTTCAATACAGGCTGCAAAAGTTAATAAAACAGCTAAAAGGGAACTGATAGCCAATAATATGTTCCATTTTATCAACTTCTGCAGCATGGAAAACACATGTCTGGGAGCATCTATACATTCTACATCACACACATATATATGGGTCAATTCCACAGTGGTTTGTTTTGGTTTGTAAGCCCGCAAACGAAAGAATGTTTGTCGTGTAAATGCCTTATGGATGAATTATTTAATGAATTTGGTGAGTAATCTATGTAGTGATCATTATTATCTAACTGTTGGATAGATATTGTGAATGTGGATACTCACCTTTTGAAAAATAATGACGCCTTAAAATTTGGGTTGGTTGGGGAGCTAACAAACCAATACCACTGTGGAATCGACCCCTAGTATACTGATCTACCATGCTTTCGGCTCTTCTTGTTAATTTGGATAACTATCAACCAACTAACATCAGACCATTTGGTTATCAACATAGATTAATGCAGGCAAAGTATGGTAATGGTAAAACATTCTCATTCACAAAAGAAACTGGTGAACAAATTCTGAACTGGCATGTTAGAGAGCCAAAGGCCATTGCAGATTGACAGAAAAAAAAAAATCAACAAGCTTTCAACAAATTCCCTGTACCATAGATGTCTCTTTATAGGACCTGAAGATAATCATGTTACAGAAAAATAATAACCTATTAAATTGACAATTAAGGTGGTGTGGGAGTAAGGGACAGGCTTGGTTTTTTTTGGGGAGTTGCGGGAATAGGGGGACAATCTTGGGGGGGTTAGGCTGATGCGGGGGTTGCGGGAGTAATGGGACAGGCTTGCGGGGGATTAGGGGGTGCGGGAATAGGGGACAGGCTTTCTACCCACCCCAAGCAGTCCCCCTATTCCCGCACCCCCCAAGCCTGTCCCCTACTCCCGCACCCCCTTAAATGCCCAGCTTGGCATTTAAGGGGAGGCTTCAGTTTATATTATGGTGTGTTAGACCCGAGCGCTGTAAAATTTCGTCATCACAAAAAACTGTGCCAAAATTCAGTGGTCTAGCCTATGCCAGAGCCTCCTCCATGATAATTTATAGCCTAGTTATAACAGTAGAGAATATGTATTATTTCAAGTTTGGAGCCCTAACTAATAAATTTTGATGAATATTTGTTAATTAAACTGTACCGTAAAATTTATTATCGGTAAATATTGAAAGAACCGCCGTTTATCACGTACAGATTTCCTACCTTCATTACCCACTTACTTAGACCATTCTAAGACTATTTTATTCTATGGCATTTCCTCCACAAATGTCCCATTTACAAGATAGGGCTATTCAAATGGGGCATTTTAAAATTTGCCTGACTTAACCTAACCTATCCTAACCATACCTAACAAGAACCGCATCAGACTACAGGGACCTAACCTGGGCAAATTACCGTTTATAACCAGTCTAAGCTATCATAAAGTGACTGGGGCAAATATCCTGGACCTAACCTAATGTAGTAACACTGCTCAAACCTAATGTGGTAACACTGCTCAAGCCTATTGTGGTAACACTGCTCAAGTCTAACCATAAAACCCAGGGAATATTTTTACAAGTTGCCACAACTCCATTTCGAAAATGTTACTATTGCCAGTGTTTATATTTCACTATTACAAACCACTTTTCTATATACCATTTCTTCTGCAAATGTTGCATAACAGTAGTTACCTCTTATAGTTAGGTCCAAGTAGTGTGCCCCAGTTAGGTCCTGGTAGTCTACTCTGGTTAGGTCCCGGTAGTCACACTAAATCCGGTAAAAATTTACAATAGCGCCTCCAGTTTTTTTGGGGGGGCGAAATGTTTTACAGCCACTCTAACCAACCTGACCTGACCTGACCTAACCTGACCTAACCTGACCTAGACCTAACCCTAACAACCTTCGGTCCTAACCCTAACAACCTTCGGTTCTAACCCAAACATGAAATTTTATATTGTGACGAAACGAAATCCGAGCACCAACTTAAACCTTCATGATGGTATTGTATATATAATTAACTATAATGTTTGCATATTGACATTCAAATGTATTTGGAGGCGTGCTTATAAACTTATACCCTAAATCCTTCTAGGAAATATATTTTTTTCCAGTGAAATCATGTTGTGGCAACTTGTAAAAATTTACCAAACCCAGTTATTCTGTAATAATACCTTATTTCCTATATAATATTTACTGAGTTAATATTTATAACTTATTACTATTATTACATATTATTAGTATTATTGTAACTTACCCTGTATGTGTGTAACAATAATAAATAACAGCTTTGACTTGTTTATGTCAGATGGGAGCAGTGTTGCCAGATCTGCTTGTCCAAATACACCCCCAACTTCAACATAAGAATTTCCCTTTTTACTTCAATAAATCCCCATTTACTCTTCAACATTGATAATAATTTAGGCATTTTATCTGGTACAAATTTATCTGTTTACTTTTTAAAACTCTCTGTAATTTAATCATTTCCCTGTTGTTGACTTTATAAAATTGTCTAAAACAGATAAATTTCCCTGCACCTGGCTGGCAACACTGCATCTTTTTTCTTTACTCCTTCCTTGTCTCTCATTGGCTGGTGACTAATGATGTCATAATTAACCAATGAGAAGACAGCATACAAGGTTGCCAATTCAGCCAACAAGGCATACAGTGTTGCCAATTCAGCCAACAACTAATACAGGGTTGCAAATTAAGCCGGAAATTAATACAGGGTTACCGATTTAGCCAGTAACTAATACAGGGTTACCAATTCAGCCAACGACTACTGCAGGGTTGCAAATTCAGCCAATAAGACATACAATATTGCCAATTCAGCCAAAATTAATACAGGGTTGACAATTCATCCAAAAATTAATATAGGGTTGTCAATTCAGCCAAAATAATACAGTGTTGCCAATTAAGCTAAAAACTAATACATGGTTACCAATTCAGCCAAAAACTAATACCTGGTTGCAAATTAAGCCAACAACTAATACAATGTTGCCAATAATAAAAAAAGCATTGCCAGAAACAAAAGCAGTGTTGCCAATGATGAAACCAGTGTTGTTAATAATAAAAACAGTGTTGCCAATATTAAAAGCAGTATTGCCAATATTAAAAGCAGTATTGCCAATAATAAAAGTATTAGCAATAATAGAAAAATTGTTGCCAATAATAAAAGCAGTGTTGCCAATAATAAATACACTCCATATGTACACACACACCCTCATACTCACATAGAAATATCAACTTCAGACAATAACACCATATATATGTGTGTATATGTGTGTGTACATATGTGTATGTGTGTGTGTACATGTGTGTGTGTATGTGTGTATGTATATAATAATAATAATAATAATAATAATAATAATAATAATAATAATAATAAATGGTTTATATAGGGGCTGGCAGCACTAAAGCTGAAAATATACAAATTACAATATAATTAATTATGAGAAAGATATTTACATGATGAATGTGTACGTGTACATGTGTGTGTATGTGTGTATGTGTGTGTATGTGTATGTGTGTGTGTATGTGTGTGTGTACATGTGTACGTGTGTGTGTGTGTGTGTATACATGTGTATATGTGTGTATGTATGTGTGTGTGTATGTATGTGTACGTGTGTGTGTGTATGTACGTGTGTCTGTATGTACGTGTGTGTGTACGTGTGTGTGTATATGTGTGTGTACGTGTGTGTGTGTACATGTGTGTGTACGCGTCTATGTGTGTGTACGTGTGTGTGTGTATGTATGTGTGTGAGTGTGTGTATGTGTGTGTGTATGTGTGTGTGTACGTGTGTGAACGTGTGTGTGTGTGTACGTGTGTGTGAGTGTGAGTATGTGTGTGTGTGTGTACGTGTGTGAATGTGTGTGTGTGTGTACATGTGTATGTGTGTGTGTGTGTGTGTTTGTATATATGTGTGTGTGTATGTATGTGTACGTGTGTGTGTGTACATGTGTGTGTACGCGTGTGTGTATGTGTGTGTGTATGTGTGTGTGTACGTGTGTGTGTGTGTGAGTGTGTGTATGTGTGTGTGAGTGTGTGTGTGTGTGTGTACGTGTACGTGTGTATGAGTGTGTACGTGTGTGTGTATATGTGTGTGTACATGTGTGTGTACGCGTGTATGTGTGTGTACGTGTGTGTGTATGTGTGTGTGAGTGTGTGTATGTGTGTACGTGTGTGTATGTGTGTATGTGTGTCGAGACCTCATACAGAGAGGACGTGTTCGTGGAGCTCCTCGGATATTAGTACGGTCTGCCATGGCCGGCACCAATCTAGCTGGAGCCACTAATACCGGTCATTGTGGACAATGTTTAGAAGTGAATGACAGTAGCAAGTCAAATGTGGTTAAGTGTATAAAGTGCAAAGGAGGTTTTCACTCTTCGTGTGTATATATGGGTGGAATAAAAGGCACAAATTTGCCTAGGGTAAACTGGGTGTGTAACGACTGTGCTGAAATATTTTGTGAGACGCCCACTAAGAACAGTGATGGGATTGACGAACTAAAAGCTGAAATGAAAGAATTAAAGGAAATGGTGATGAAAGGCTTTGCTGAAATGCAAGGCGAGGTGAAAATTGTTGTGAAAAAATCAAGTGATGAAGTGGGTGTTGTGGTGGAGGAGGCCGTGAGGGAGGGAGTAACGTCGGCAGTGACAAGTGAACGTGACAAGATGGTTACGGAGGTGAAGGCAGAACTTCGTTCGTTACCCGCCAAAATTGCTGATACCAAGGATATAAAACTGAAGAAGCAGTACTCAGAAATAGTAAGTAACAATCCAAACACTATGCAGGCCGTAATCATAAAACCTAAACACGATTCTTGTGCACTAGACACTGAAGAAATTACATCAGTTCTCAAAAATATCCCAGTTATATCGATGAAAACAAACAAAGAAAATCTGACTAAATTGATTCTTCCCACCGAAACAGCAAGGAACAAAGCTTTAGAAGCTCTAGAAGGATCAAACACCTTAACGAACACACATGACATACAAAATGAAAAGAGGTTGAAGCCAAAAATAACAATTCCGTACATACCAAATATAATTGAAGATTCGGAAATTGTACAGTCAATATTGGAGAAGAATCCTTACATTACAGAACAAATAGACCAAGAAAACGAAGTGAAGCTTTTGTTCACAAAACCAGGTTCACAAAATAATGACACTAAAACCGCTGTACTAGCTATTTCTCCCCAAATAAGGACTGCCATTAAAAAAAATGATGATCGGGTATACCTGCACTTTGTTAGGTGTAAGGTATATGATCATTACTGGGTACTCAGGTGTAGCAAATGTATGGGATACGGTCACAAAAATTGTTACGCAGACAAACCCGTTTGTGGAAACTGCCGGTAATCACTTGTCTAAAGATTGTATGAATGAACACCAACAAAAATGTCACCACTGTACTATGAATGGAAGAGAAAACACCAACCACGCTGCCTTCAATACCAACTGCCCATCTTTCATCATAGCCAAAAACAATGTGATTCGGCGGACAATGCAATATGCATCGGAAAAAACTACCTCTGAACGAAGACCACAATAAGAAGATTACAAAATGCAATAAACAAGTGAATAAAGATAACGACCCAAAACTAGAGCTGCTTACAATGATATGCTGCAACATAGAAGGATTACTTCCTTATAAAAAGAAATATAAAACAAACATGCTAGGAGAAATATCACAGACTTATAATACTATATTAATCTGCATAACTGAATCCCATCTGAGGAAAGACATACGAGATGCGGAAGTGATGATAAAGGGGTACCAAATACATAGAGCAGACAGACAAGAAGGGAGAAAAAAAGGAGGAGTAGCTATTTATGTTCGAGAAAATATTATACCATACACCGAATTCATAGCATCGGAGTCTAATAGCGAGGTAGAATATATAATATTATACATACACAAATGGAGAACAGTGGTAGTAACCATTTATCATCCACCAGTTTGTCTGACTGAGAACTTTGTGAGTGTGTTAGAAAAAATAAGTGTACAAGTGAAAATGATGGGAAATCCAGAGCCCTCTGTTATCATCAACGGAGATTTCAACCTGCCCAATGCTAACTGGCACGAGCTACGTATATACTGGGGCTCACTAGTGGACAGACTACAAGCTAATGCCTTGTTTAATATGGTGGACTGCCCAATGCTAGCTTGCACAAGCTAAGTATATACTGGGGCTCACTAGTGGACAGACTACAAGCTAATGCCTTGTTTAATATGGTAGACTGCCCAATGCTAACTTGCACAAGCTAAGTATATACTGGGGCTCACTAGCAGACAGACTACAAGCTAATGCCTTGTTTAATATGGTGGACTGCCCAATGCTAACTGGCACGAGCTAAGTATATACTGGGGCTCACTAGCGGATAGATTACAAGCTAATGCCTTGTTTAATATGGTTGAAGACCTTATGATGAGACAAATTGTTGACTTGCCAACCCACGGCCTTAATACCTTGGATCTGTTCTTCACCAATAATGAAGATATTATCAGTGGTGTGTGGACGGAGGACACAACCATGTCAGATCACAAGCTCCTAATTATAGAAACCACCTTAGAACACAGGCCCATGATGGAAATTAATGGTAGCGGGTGTTCGTCTTTCTCAACTATGAATTTTTTCAGTGATAATATGGACTGGACAAGCATGAACAATGCAATCAATATTGTCAACTGGAACCAAGAGCTAAAAGACATGACTACAATAGAAATGTATGACTTTATTATAGAAAAACTCCTCTTCATTTGCTCAAAGTTTGTACCAGAAAGAAAAGTACATAGAAGAATAAATAATATACCCAGGGATAGGAAAATTCTGATGAGGAAAAGAACTAAATTGGCTGAGAAAATTCTACATAGAGAGGACAACAGAATCAAAGAACAATTGTGGAACATAGAAGGAAAGCTGGCCAAATCACATGAAGCGGAACGGATTAAAGAAGAAGAAAAAGCAGTAGAAGCTATATCCCACAACCCTAAATACTTTTATCACTATACAAAAATGAAGTCAAAGGTAAGGAGCAAAATAGGACTTTTAAAACACAATGGTACACTAGTCAGTGACCCACAACAAATGACAGAAGCCTTCAATATGCAATATGTATCTGCATTTAGTGTACGAGAAAATAACCAAATAAACGAAGAACTTGACCCGGTGATAACAAGAACTTCAGACGTAGAGTCTAGAGATATTGACTTGAGTGAAATAGATATAGAACAATCAATATCCAGCATTAGACCTCAGGCCTCATTAGGACCAGATGGTGTCCCTGCTATATTACTGAAACAATGTATGAAAACACTATCCACACCTATCTACATCCTCTGGAGAGTATCCCTTCACACACGAGTAATTCCACCAATACTAAAAGAGGGATTTATTACACCAATTTATAAAGGTGGCGACAGAACAGAGCCGAAAAATTACCCACCAGTCACATTAACATCGCACGTAATAAAAGTGTTTGAAAAAATGGTTGTGAGCAAGCTAAATGAATACCTCGATATGCACACACTTCACAATGCCAAGCAACATGGATTCAGATATTGGTAGATCGTGTCTATCACAACTACTGCAACACCGTATGGACATGTTACATTCACTTGAGAACGATGCCACAGTCGATGTTATTTATCTAGACTTTTCAAAAGCTTTCGACAAAGACGACCACCAAATACTGATACAGAAACTGTCACATATTGGAATCAGAGGAAAACTGCTCAAGTGGATAAAGTGCTTTTTAGAGAACAGAAACCAAGCAGTTGTTGTAGAAGGAGTGTTGAGCGGAGTGGCACAAGGGTCAGTCATTGGCCCTTTGCTATTCTTAATATTCATGAGAGATATAGACACAAATATTTCCCATTGCACTGCATCTTTTTTTTCAGATGACACTAGACTTTTGAGTACAGTGAGGAACAACGAAGACACAAATGGATTTAAATATAATATACCAGTGGGCAGCCAATAACAACATGAGTTTCAACAGCTCCAAATTGGAGTTGATGAGATACAGTCATCCCAATATTGATATCCCCAACAATTATTATAGAACACCAGAAGGACAAATAATTGAACAATACAGACACGTCAAGGATCTAGGAGTAACATTAAGTGATGATGGCAACTTTCAACAACAAATAGACAACAGAAGTTACAAAGGTGAGACAGACAATGGGATGGATACTAAGAACCTTTACAACAAGAGAGCCCACTGTACTGTACTGTACTTCGAACACTATATAAAGCACTTATACTTACTCTCTTAGAGTACTGCTGTGTTCTCTGGAATCCAAGTACAGTAGGACAAATTAGAAAAGTAGAAGCAATGCAACGAACATTTACAACAAGGATGGCGGGTATGCAGGATAATAACTACTGGGAACGACTAGCTGTCCTCAAATTATACTCACTGGAAAGAAGACGAGAACAATACATAATTATATACATTTGAAAAATTATTAATGGACTTGTCCCTAATCTGGAAAATGAAAGCTCAATCCGAACAGCCAACCATGGAAGAAGAGACCTAATGTACACCATATAACGAGATGGACAACACTACATGGAAGAAGAGGCCTAATGTACACCATACCACTGATATTGACGACATGGACAACACTACATGGAAGAGGAGGCCTAATGTACACCATACCACTGATATTGACGACATGGACAACACTACATGGAAGAAGAGACCTAATGTACACCATACCACTGATATTGACGACATGGACAACACTACAAACACTAAGAGAAAACTCCATAGCAGTGCAGGGTCCCCGGCTGTTCAACTGTATCCCACGAGAGCTACCATCATACTCTGGATCTTTAGAAAGATTCAAAACCCGACTAGACGAGGTGGTGGACAAACCATCACTGCCCCATTATTACCAGGCCACTGAAGGGAACAGCCTGCTACATCAAGTTACACCGTCCAACTAAAGGTGGCACACCAGCGTGACCTAGGCCGTCACCCCTAAACAACATCACAGGAAATCACAGCTGTGTGTGTGTGTGTGTGTGTGTGTGTGTGTGTACGAGAGAGAAATGAAAACTAACAAAATGCATCATTTCTGAAAATCTTTGGATACAAAAACATTAAAATATAGGCATTTCTATCTATACTCTTTCTCTCTCTCTCTCTCTCTCTCTCTCTCTCTCTCTCTCTCTCTCTCTCTCTCTCTCTCTCTCTCTCTTTTATGTATGTATGTATCTATCTATCACAAACTATCTATCTATCCATCCATCAATCTATATATACTCTCTCTCACACACACACTCACTCACTCTGTCTCTTTATGTATGTATGTATGTATGTATCAATCACAAACTATCTATCTATCAACTGTCTGTGAATCTGAAATATTAATTAAACAATGTTAGTTCATCAATCAAAGAAGTAGACACAGTAATAATAATAATAATAATAATAATAACAATAATAATAATAATAATAATAATAATAATAATAATAATAATAATAATAATAATAATAATAATAATAATAATAATAATAATAATAATAATAATAACAATAATAATAATAATAATAATAATAATAATGATGATAATTATGCTAATAATAATAATAATAATAATGATGCTAATAATAATAATGAGAGGTGCTGCATTACAGTTTATGGTATTTATTGAGAGAATTACCATTTTGCAGCAGTGTTGACAGATCCGAGTATTTTGCCCCAGTCATTCATTGTACATTATCACGATTATTTCCCGGTAGTTTGCCTATGTTAAGTCCTGGTAGTTTGCCTAGGTTAAGTCCTGGTAGTCAGCCCAGGTTAAGTCCCGGTAGTCTGCCCAGGTTAAGTCCCGGTAGTTTGTCCAGGTTAAGTCCTGGTAGTTTGCCTAGGTTAAGTCCTGGTAGTCTTCCCGGGTTAAGACCCGGTAGTTTGTCCAGGTTAAGTTCCGGTAGTTTGTCCAGGTTAAGACCTGGTAGTCTGCCCAGGTAGTTTGCCTAGGTTAAGTCCTGGTAGTCTTCCCGGGTTAAGACCCGGTAGTTTGTCCTGGTTAAGACCCGGTAGTTTGCCCGGGTTAAGACCTGGTAGTTTGTCCAGGTTAAGTCCTGGTAGTCTGCTGTGGTCTAGTCTAGTCTAGGTAATAGTCAAACCAGCACTATTTGATACTCTGGGTGATGGCCAGAGGTACTACTACCCCGGGCATCAGTCACCAGGCCTATAAACTTATAATCCGCCTCTTTACCTTAATTACCCTCCTGTCTGTCTCTCTATCTGTCTGTCTCTCAATATACTTTAGTTTTTTCTCATGCTATGACTTTGTTTCCTATAAAATATCCCTTTACTCTCTATATAATATCCTTTGCTTGGCTGTACAAAGCAGGACAGAGGGAGTGTGATGAATATTTCATGGTGATGGTATAGCAAGGAATGAATTACTTGACCTGACCAACAGTAGGTAGGTAGGTGTGACCTGAGTGTGTCATGTACAGTCAAGGACACTGAGACAGCAACACAACACTACACATATGTGTTGCCAAGTATACTGTAAGATATACAAAGTATAGTTGTTCCATCTTCAATTCCAAAGTTATTTATAAAACCAAGCAGTAGCCTAAAACAACTAATTATTTCATAGTGATGAAGGCAAGCAATGATAGTATGAGTGAGTGAGAGAGATTATACATACATACATACATACATATATACACATAAACAACTAATTATTTCATAGTGATGAAGGCAAGCAATGATAGTATGAGTGAGTGAGAGAGATTATACATACATACATACTGTTACATATATACACATAAACAACTAATTATTTCATAGTGATGAAGGCAATCAATGACAGACCCAAAATAAATAAATAAAATTACCTGTGGATGAAGGAGTGTGCATTGATGTACAATTGATGTTGCAACACCTCTTGGTTCACACCTGTTGCAACACCTCATTAATCAATCCTACCTGGAAATGTAAATAATGTAATAATCATCATAATAATAAAATATGTAACACAACAATATCTATATTTAACTACCAGTACTCTATGTTAAATATGGAAACAATTACTGTTATTATTGTTATTGTGTATATTTTTTGGGTAAATATGGAAAGAATTACCATTATTGCGTACATTTGTTTCAGTAAATATTGAAGGAATTACAGTTATTATGTATGGTTGTTGTTTTTTGTTAAATTTAAATGGGGCATTTTAAAATTAGCCTGACCTTACCTTACCTAACCTAACCTAACCTAACCTTATCTACCTAACCTAACCTAACCTAAACCAAGGCAGACTACCAGGACCTAACCTGGACAAACGACCGGGAAATAACCGTGGTAAAGTACGGGAAATGACCAGGGCAAAATACTGGGACCTAGCCAGATCTGGCAACACTGCTATAACACGGTAATTCTTTCAATAAATACAGTATTTAGCCCCGGCCATTTCCTGTACTTTACCACGGTTATTTCACGGTAGTTTGCCCAGGTTAGGTTAGGTCCGGTAGTCTGCTGTGGTCTGGTCTGGTCTAGGTTAGGGTAGGTAAGGTTAGGCTAGGTAAGGTTAGGTCCTGGTAGTCTAGGTTAGATAAGGTCAGGTAAGGTAGATAAGGTAAGGTTAGATAAGGTAAGGTAAGGTAAGGTAAGGTAAGGCGGGGCGAGGTGAGGTAAGGTTAGGTAAGGTGAGGTAAGGTTAGGTAAGGTAAGGTAAGGTCAGGTAAGGTAAGGTCAGGTTAGGTCAGGTTAGGTTAATTTCAAAATACTTCCTTTGAATGTCTTTGAAATTTGTGGATGAAATGCCATAGAATTAAATAGTTTTATAATGTTCTAAATAAGTGGGTAATGAAGGTAGAAAAAACAGTACATGATAAATGGTAATTCATTCAATATTTACCAAAACACCATAATGAAAAATGTTTTAGAATGGTCTAAATAAATAGTAATTATTAATAAATACTGTATAATGTCTATATAAGTAGGTAATTATATTAAAATATACAATATAGTTAATGAAGTAATTCTGTAAATTTACCATAACAATTTTAACTCTACTAAATGAATAAATAAATTAATTAAATAGTTTTAACATTCTGTGGGACAGATGAGGACTTTTCCCATCTTATTTATCCTTTTATCACCATTTATTTATATCACAGGGATAATGTATTTACTTAACACCTTGAAATAAATAATGGTACTAAAATAATGGTAGTAATAATCAAATAATTATCTGTTATTGCCTTATTTCATCATTTATCGTCTTATTTATCCATTTATCATCATAAAATTTACTTATCAAAATCTTGAAATAAATAATAATTAAAATAATGGTAGTAATAATTAAATAATGATCTTATCATCTTATTTATCCATTTATCGTCATAAATCTACATCACAGGGATCCTTTATTTACTTATCAACACCTTGGAATAACCAAGTAATAAATAATTAATTAAATAAAGACAACATTTACCCGTAACAAAATCATTATCTATTTTTTCCATTCACCGGTTCGTCTTATTTCGTCATTTATCGACTTATTTATCCATTTATTACCCTTTATTTACATTATAGGGGTAATTTATTTACTTATCAACACTTCAGAATTGTCAAGGAATAAATAATTAATTAGATAAAGTTAATATTTACAAGTGATAAATTTTTCCATTCACAGGTTCACAATTTATCGTATTATTCTGTCATTTATCGTCTTATTTATGCATTTATCGTCACTAATCTACATCATAGGGGTCATTTATTTACTTATCAACACTTTGGAATGGTCAGAGAATAACTAATTAATTAAATAAAGTTAATATTTACCTTCTAGTTTGGGAACCATGATTACCTGTCTGTTGGCTGTGTTGATTTCTCGTCAGTGTTACCAGCTCAGATGTTTGTTGATCTCTCATCAGTGTTACCAGCTCAGGTTTAGTAAGTTTAATTATGTAACTTTGCAACGGCTCCCCTTTTTGTTTATTTATTGTTATTTATTTATTTGTTATTTATTTATTGTTATTTATTTATTAGTTATTTATTTATTCGTTATTTATTTATTTGTTATTTATTTATTTGTTATTTATTTATGTTATTTTTGTTATTTATTGTGGGTTTTTTTCTATGGTACCTGGTGAGTTTTTTTTCTCTTTTTTTCCACAATTCTACTACTAATATATCTTTTATATTTCCAAATAATAATTGTCTACATAATTCTGATGTATTCTATTTAAATCGTTCATGTGTTGTTCTTTATTACCAAGATATTTACTACAATGGAAGGAGGGTGTCGGTGGATATTGGATTGTGCCTGTACAAGGAGGGAGGGTTTACTTTTATGAGCGACTATACTATTATATCAGACGTAGGTTATTTTATAGTTATACTTAAAATAGTATATTCTCTCTTATTTAAATAAAATAAGAGAAAACGAAACGTAGAGAATATTTTAAAGGGTAACATAACAAATATTTCCTCAAGTCTCATTTTTACAAACAAAGGTTCAGAGGCTGGTTAAACTTTTTGGTAAGACGTGGCAGCGATAGGACGTCAGTGCTTGAGCTCCGCTTATTTTCAAAATTTTGAGCAATCTGACATATCAACCAACATACCTACACACACATACTAACACATACAGACATCATCCAGACAGTGCAGAAAAAGAAGAAAGTGACTTTAAGTGAGTAATGTTCAAGGTAAACATTGGGCCTGGAAGAACCCGGAAGTGACGAACAACCGGCCAACCAACAGCAAACAACAACAACAGCAGAAAACATGGAATGTACCACCACCACCACCAACAACAACAACAACAGTAAACATGGAATGTACCACCACCACCACCACCAACAACAACAACAGTAAACATGGAGTGTACCTACAACAACAACAACAACAAGAGGACTCTATCTCCAGACACACCGGGTGACGTATTCATCACCACAAAAAGTAAAAAATCATATGCTGATGTAGCAGCTTCACCACCAAGATTTATTAATGTTATCAATAACCCACCCCATGCTAATGCTAATGCTGTACACAAACACCATGACAATAATAACACCAATATAACCATTTTAATGAAATCTGTCGACGGTTCACAATGTTTTGTGCACCCCAAGAGGGTGTCAGAGGCAATATTTAAGTCCATATTTGCAAAAAAGTATATTGAGAATACCCTGGTCACCACTGGCAAAGGGCGAGGGCTGAAGTTTAGTGTGGCCAATATCGACGGCCTGGTAAGTGTGCCTGAGTCGGTGGTCATGCTGGGCGAGTGGCCAGTTAAGTGCTGGATCGCTGGTGATGACGATCCGACGTATCAATACGGGAGGATTTTACCAGTTTCCCCCGAACTTTATCTGCTCTAATATCTCAAACTCTCCATACAGATATGCCTTGGTCTAAGGCCGACTGCCCTGCAAGGGGTAAAACACTTTTCTTATCACTACTACTTACAAAATACAAACAACACATCCAAATATATTCCGACGGCTCCCGTATTCCTGACCCTCCTTCAGTTGGTGCCGGTATTTATATACCACAACAAAATAAAGCAGTTGCATGGAGGTTGCCGGACACTGCTACAATACTAACGGCTGAACAGTAAGGTCCCGGTTTACGTCGGTCTCAACTTACGTCAAACTCGTGGTTACATCAGTCAACTGTAAGGCAATCTAAAAATAAAGAAATTGAAATTTTATAAATCATAGAGTGCGGGGTTTATTGTCATTGTTGGCCGCCAGGTGTTACTAAGGTGTTCCCGCCACTCCGCCGGCCTCGCGCTTGAATACAATAATTATTATTCCTAGTTTACTCCTGAACATGGATGGTCTTTTTGGTATTTAATCTTGTAGAAATTTCCCTGTTTACTCTTGAACGAACTGTATATTATTTCCCTGTGTGGACTCCAAAATTCCCTAAAATAGATAAATTTCCTTGCAGCTGGCAACACTGGGTACACCTTGCAGTGATAGTGACATCGTAACATTAAACTTACGTTTCCAGCAATAATTTCTGTCTTATCTACAATCTTATACCACCATGACATGCAGGAGGATTTTCTCTGCATCATCCACCTATTTTTAATCATGGTAGCGTAATATTTGTAAATAAATATCCACATTTAAAAATAGTGGTATAAACATTTTTAGCAGCTCATTTCCTTTCAACTTGTATTTAATCATTTATTTATAATGATATGGATATTTTTTTCACGATAAAAGTAATCCTCTATCATTATTCTGTTAAGTTACCAAAGTGCCAAGTAAATATTATGTGAAATAAGTAAGGCATGAAGAAAAAATTACAAATTTTAGCGCAGAGAAATGCCATTTTTGTCACGGCATAGAAAAGCCAGACCAGAGGCTGTCACCATTGGGGAAAATGGGAAGGTTCTTCTCAAACTATCTTCTCCATGGTAAACTCAAATACAGACACAGTTAGGTGTGTCTGGTCTGTTATGGTATGATTTTGTGATGTTCACACAGAAAGACATCACTGTAGAAAGGATATATTTTGATAAGGATAGGTTTACAGAGTGTAAAAAAGAAAGCCATGGAATTTTACAATAAATATGTGTTGCCAAAAATACTAGCAACTCCATGCCAGTAGTGTAAAATCGAAGTGCTTGACATTTCTTATTCTTCAACTGTCCTTTCCTTATAATATATGCTAACATTTGTTCCTTATATAATGTTCGATAATCATATTTAAATTATTTTCAGATATATTTTGCATACTTTATAAATAAACTGTACTATTATATTTGTTTCCCTGACCCTCTCGAGTTTAAAATAGAATAACAGAAGTACTGTACTGACAAATGCCCAAGAATACGGCTTCAGAAAAAGTAGTCACAAATACAGGACATGATAAAAAAAAAAACAAGTGTTTAAACTTATGATATATTTATTTGTATAAACATACAATGCAAGTAACACTATGTACTATATTAATATTATACATTACTATCACCAATATGGTATAACTGGTACAGAGTCATGGATCAGATACACTCTTAAGACTCTTAGAAATAATGTGAAATCAGTAGAAGGAAAGGAATTATAATAGATAAATATTTAAAAGCAACAAATCAACTAGGTTTTAATAAATTGGGTAGGTTGTACAGTATTTGGTTAGGTAGGTACCTTGTATTAGGTTAAGATAGGATATATTACCGTAGGTAGCGGAAAAAAAAAAAAAAGAATAAATAAAATTATGTACGAATAGATATGGGAGGTAAGAAGTCACTCCAGCCCTTTCCACTGTGGCAGGTGGAGCTATTTTAAAGATTTACAGTTTTTAGCTCCGGCCTAAGCCGAGAGCTCTAGGTTTTATTGTAATTATTGTTCTTGGGGCGACAACTTCTTAAGGGGGAGGTTGGTCGATTCGGGGATTTTTTTTTTTTTTTTAGTGCGAGGGTTGCCAGGCACATAATGGGCCCCAGTTCACGTAATGGCGGGTTTAAATGGCTGGATATTTAAATGCCTGCGCGCTCACTCCACCCACTTATACTTCATGAGTTGTTTTCCTTGTATTTCATCCGTTTTTCTTGCTTTTTCTAAATTTTTTGTGTATTATTGCTGTATGATACTTTGGGCTGTGTTCAGTGGCCGGCAGCAGCTCTGCTTACTCACAGTGTTGCCGTTTTGTAGAATTCTAGTTGCTAACGTAGAAAAATAGCGACACCTGGCAACCGCACGTAGAATATTTTTCTACATCCAATGTCGGCAACAATTTTTTTTGTATAAATCTATATGTAATGAGTAAATAATGTGATACTTGTAAGACAATAAATGAAATAAAAAACTGCATGTGTTTCATTGACAAGCACGATCCCCAATTCTATTTTGTCACATATTAAATAGAAGTTTTCTTATTCCTCAAAGTGTAGAATAAAATTCTACATTTCATAATCAGCCTTATTCAAGCTAATATATGATGTCATTATTAATTTAGAAATTTTATTAGATGTATCCGAGTCGAAATTTGTAATATATTTATTAATTGGGTAACAATTTGTCAGCAAGAACCAAATATCTGTCAAATTATGACACGTACAGTAAACAGACATCAGCCTGCACTGTCACTTCTGTGTCTGTTTTCATAGAGACTACAACTCTGAAGGTACTCCAAAGCTGTCACTGTTCGTTGGAATTATATCACCTAATTTGTTCCCTCTTACTCCGGTAAGTGTAAATATACAACAAAGTTCTGTGGCTTGTGATTCTGCAAGTGTTTACCTCTATAGTGAAAATAAAGGAGTTACTCGTTACAATATTAACAGAAAATGGACTAAAGTTCAGAAAAGAAAATGGGATGTCTACCTAAGACTTTTGTATATATTGAGACAGTTATTTATATATTTTCAGGTTACTATGGCTAGTAAAAGGAAATTTAGAGATGAATGGTTGCAGAAAGAATTTAAACCATGGTTATCGAGGTTTGATGGAGAACCAACTAAAGCCTACTGCAAAAAATGCCAGAAGACATTTTCAGGTGACCTGACAACAGTAAAGCGACACATGGTAAGGCACTATTATAACTATAATTAATCTGTCCATCAATGGCCAGTTCATAAATTATGTAATCGTCTGTAGGGGTTGAGTAGGGTAACGGTTAAGTTATTAGCAAATCTCCCTTAGGATTCCAGGGATGCCAGATTCTGAACACAATATTATCGTACAGAGACCTCAAAATTATTGTTTTCATGACAAAACAATGATACATTTATTAAAGAAATATCGTACAAATTATAGTACACTTTGATATCGAATATCTATCCCTTGAGATAAATAAAACATACACTTTAAGCATAATTTCTATATTTTATTAATATTGAGCAAATTCATCTAAATTATCTTTCAAAGATTAGTGTTTTATTGGAAATATATAGAATAATCCCATTTTACCACATACCATACCACAATAGCAAATAACATGTTGTAGGCCTCATCATCAGTTGAATAAAATGAAAACTCTTTTTAGAAGAAAAATTTGCTTATTTATATGTAATTAAAAATAACCATTCATATTTTAGACATAATAAGCTATAGCCTACCTCATTGCTTATCACTTTACTCAGAGTCAGAATCTGATGTGTTACTGTATAGTTCCTTGGCTGCCAAGAGAGCATATATAATTATATTTTGTTGGGATAAAGTTTTTTTTATGATCTAGTAGATTTCATACATTCTATTGCTAATAGTACCCCATTTATAGTTGCTGTCTTCAACCTATTTTCTTATCTTTGTTTCGAAAAGGTTAATTTTATATGAAAAAACAAAAAAAACACTCACATTCTGCACTCAAATGGGGTAGGCTAAGAACAGATAGTGCAAATTGTGAAAGATCTATGAAGCCAGGTTTATCTTTTAATAATGTAGCCCAAAACTTATCACTGTCCTGTGTATTCAAGGTCGAGTTGTAATATACATAGAATATTATTGTACGAACCGTACGATAATTACAAACACAGAGGGGTAAATAATCGTACATGTACGATAATTATCGTACGTCTGGCACCCCTGCCAGTGGATTCTGAATGAAGTTTTCCAACATTACGTCACTGCTTACTGACGTTTCTGATTGGCTATCGTCCGTGCGGCGTGCACTGTGATTTGCTATTGAATTATAACGACATCAAGCTTGGTATCGAGGAGTTAGCTTTTGCAACGGCCTCCACCTATTATTTAATGTGTTATTATGTGAATGAAGTTTTATATGCATTTTTTTTTTTTTTTCAGAATTAACATTATCAACATTTTACTTCTTTACCTTTATTGTTTTGGCCAAATAGATGTTCTACAATCCTTCTGCCATAGTATGGTTGTTCGAATTACCTAATCTAATGAACTTATACAATGGACAGTATAAAATTATTGATAATATTATAAAATATTAATCCTCTTGGGAGCATAAACATTTCGTAGTTCTGCATGCATAATATATAACCGTAAAGACAGAACATGAATTGCTACACACATGTAGAAAATGGGTAGCTATCATAATTATATGATTTCTTATGTTCTTTTTCACAGGAGACACAGATACACGCCGCCAGTTCCATCCAGCAAGATTAGCCGGAGCAGAGTACTTCAGCAGTGGCAGGTCTTAGTGGCCAAATAAACTTTGCAATGCTTTTAATAATTTGTTTTATAGCTGAGCATAATTTTCCATTCCTCATTGCCGACCATTTAACTGATCTGTGTAAGGCTATATTTCCTGACTCTGCTATTGCCCAAGGACTGCAAATGAAAATAACTAAATGCACAAATATTACTAAGAAATTGGGATGTGTTATAGCAGAGGACTTGGTGCTACAGTTGAGGCAAAATAAATTTTCAGTTATAATTGATGAGTCAACAGATGCAAGTGCAACAAAATGCTTAACATTTATTGTAACATTTTTTGATTCACTCAAGGGGAAATTTTTTACAAGAATGTTCGATCTGATTAATATCTATGGAAGAGATGATGAGATGGCTGGATCTAGTAGGCAGTCTTTATTCAAAATTTTACTGGAAACATTGAACTCGCATGATATTCCTCTCAATAATTTTATTGGTTTTGCTGCAGATGGAGCATCTAACATCATGGGGGATTATAATTCTTTAAGCAGTAGGTTAAGGCAAAATTTGCCTGGAATAACAATTTTTAAATGCATTTGTCATTCGCTACATCTTTGTGCATCAGAGGCTGCTAAAACACTTCCAAGACATTGCGAAGTTCTAATAAGAAATATTTACACACATTTTGCACACAGCGCCAAGCGAAAACATGAATTTCAAAGGTTTCAGTCATTATTGGAAATAAAGCCACATAAAATTCTCCATCCTTGCCAAACTCGCTGGCTGTCTTTCCATCACGCTGTAAATAGAATTTTAGAACAATGGATTGCATTGAAGGAATATTTTTCAAACATTGAAGTGCAAGAAAAACTAAGAACAGTAACCCTCATTTTAAAAGATCTAAATGACCCTTCTGTTTTTATATATGAATTTTTTACAATTTATTTTGCCAACTTTAAGTAATTTAAACCTATTGTTTCAAAAGGACACTCCAACCATTTATCATGTGCATTCTCAATTAAGCATACTTTATAAAACTACATTGCAATATTTTTGTCGCAAAGATTTAATTGATAGAGCTAATATATCGACATTTGACACAGCCCAGGAAAGTAATCATGTTCCTTTAAGTAATGTATATTTACTTTGATATGTGCATGGATTACTGCAAAAAGAGGAGTATAGTAGAAATAATGATAAGGTACACGATGTGAAGGGAAGGTGCAGAATGTACATGATAAAACTGTGTGAGGAAATAAAAAAAAGATTCGACATTTTAATGATCCAATCCTGCAAATGACTTCATACTTTCTTCCAGAAAAATTCATTGACCCAAGATCGCGAGATACGATGCCTTCATTGTTCCCCTTAGTAGAATGTTTACCGAGAATGTATGTGGGTGACATTCAAAAACTTGACAATGAATGGAGAACTTTAGATAGCATTCCATTGCCCACCGATTTGAATACAAAATCGTGTGATCCCGTTTCATTTTACAATAAACTTGCAAATGTGACAAAATGTAATGATTATGTTTTCAGGAATTTGGCAATATTTTCATTAAACATTTTAGCACTGCCTGTCACGAATACTGACGCAGAACGTCTATTTTCTAAATTACATTTAATCAAAACAGATATCAGAAACAAGCTAAATTTAGATTCTGTTAAATTTCAGAAGTAGTCAGACAGCATGGGGGGTGTTTTAAGTTTAAGCCATCTCAGGCAATGACGGATTGTCTTTAAGGGGGTGCGGGAATAGGGATCATGTTTATGCAATTAGTTGTTATATATGTTCATTGATTTTTGTTAAGTTTACAAATATGATTGATATATTTTGGAATTAAAACACTCTTATATACACTTATAATTCATTTTCCCTTTATAAACAATTGAGCTCTGAATAATAAGTTCTTTGAGACACAACAATACAACGAAAGAAATATAATCATCAGTAATGTGATACAAGTGTAAACTTTAACTAATTTCACCCTCAATATACGTTTTCTTCTACACGAATGATTTAATCAGCAGAATATTGACACATTACAACTCGCAGTTTTCAGTTGCCAATTAAGAACCTATATGTGAAAAATGTAGCCCTGATGATGGCAACACTCTAGTATTCCACACTGTTGTGTAGAAAACGCGGCACCACTGCCTACTCATACCGTTGCCAGTGCGATCGATAGAAGGAGAGCGAGTACACATGCATGATTTCAAACCTGTTGCTTCTGTTATTGTTTTTATTTGAGTGGTTTTCTACCCCATAAAGTGACAATGCCTCGTGTTAGTGCGAAAAGAAAGGCACTCGGTGAAATAAATCGTGTGAAAGGGCTGGCAAGGCAAAGAATAAGACGTGAGAAACAGAGAGAAGGGGTGGAAGAGTCACTCCCTTGTCCCCAGGGTGTCACTGCAGCTGCACCTTCCTTCCCTCCACCAAACACTCCCCACGTGTCTGCAGCAAGTATCAGACATAGTTTACTGCCTAGTGAACTGCGAGATACAAAGGATGTGAACAATACTAGGGCATTAGTTACCCTCTCGTGCAATGATTGTACACCATTCAGAGCCTAACAAATGTAAGGGTGGCAAGTTTACTGAGGGCAACATTATGTATGTATATCATGCTCTGACTGAAGGGTATGGGAGAGCAGGACAGTCGCGGCTCTCTAGTGCTATGGGTGCCAAGGAAATGTCCACTACTATTTTTTTAGAGAGAGCAAAATTTATATATTTAGAAATGAACAGTTTCTATGATAAACAACAACTTGTGGTGAAGAGCTGTGTTGAAAAGCTATACGAAAAGGAAGGAAAAACAAAAGTCAATGATGGAAAATTGTGTGCAGACGTAAGTTTCGATGGCACTTTGATGACGAAAGGGCATAAATCACATATTGGTGCGACTTTCGTAATGGATATTAGCTCAGGAATGACGCTTGACTTTGAAATATTGTGCAATTTTTGTTGGCCATGTGTTGTTGCACAGAAAAAGAAAGATAAGAAAAGCTTCGAGGAGTGGAGGAGAACTGAACATGCAAGGAAGTGTCAGAAGAACTTTGATGGTACGTCGGGTGGTATGGAGGCAGAAGGAGCTGTAAGGTTATGGGGAAGGAGCCTAGAAACATTCCTAGGAGATGGAGACTCGAGTTCCTTCAAAGCAGTAAGTAGTATGAATGGAGGAAAAGGACCTTACAATGATGTAACTGTAGTGAAGGAAGAGTGTGTGAACCACGTTCAGAAAAGAATGGGCACACGTCTAAGAAAGCTAAAGGAAGACAAAACCACAAAAACCGGGAAAGTTATCAAGAGAAGTTTAGTTGGTGGAAAACACCAACTGACAGATAAGCAAATTGATGCCTTCCAACGGTATTATGGAAAGGCAATCAGGGATAGTGTGAGAACAGATTGTACAACCATGAAACTGAAAATCGTGTCAGGATTCTGGCATGCAATATCAAAAGATGGGGATGGAAATCATCACCACATTCACTGTGATTCAGCATGGTGTATCTTCAAGAAAGCCATAGAGGAAGACAAACCACTCCCATCACACAACATCATGAGAAACTATATAAGAATCGAAAAGAAGTATGAGGACAGAATAAGAGACATTTACAGTGACTTATCAAGCCCTGTGCTCCTGCAGAAATGTCTGAAAGGTGAAAGCCAGAACAGAAATGCAGGCTTTCATTCCAAGCATTGGAAACACCAGAGCAAAGCCAAACATGCTGGCATGAAAAGAGTGAATTTTGCAACACAACTGACAATAATAGATCACAATTTTGGGTACGTGGCAAATAAATTCTTGCAATATCTCGGTTTCTTTGCCACATCATCTAGTCTTGAAGCCAGGAAAAGAATGGACAACAAGAAAATAACCCCAAGAAAAAAAGAAAAAAAAGAAAAAACACAAGACAGCACCTGGCCCTGACTACCAACCTGGTGGTTACTAAAGTGTATGTTCCTGGCAACAATGAGGTGGGTAGGCTCCACCGATACCCTCTGAATATGTTATTTTTATATTACAAATATATAATATTGTTATCAAGTATTATATAGATTTGATATATTAATAACAGGGGACCAGGAGCCTTGCTTTAGAAGAAGTCTACTTGACCTTGGAGCACTGGGGCTACACAGGTGACATAAACATGACATGTAATGACCTGAACTTCCACTACAGACGTTCCATGAAATGTTGAAGGGATATGTAAGTAAGAAATGTAATTTGTTATTAATTGCCACCATTTTTATGGGGTAGAAAACTTTATAACATAAAAGTGCATTTATCTCAAAAGTTATTTTCTCGCATCCAGGTGAGAATATCTCACTGTGTAATTATGTAATTTAAATATTTTTTTTCTCAAAATGTTCACACAGCATATATCTACTAATGTCAGCTCAATCATACCTTACCTCCATCAAATACATATATGCTATAATTTTAAAAGTCGATTTTATTAAATTTTTATTTCTATTTTTTGTCGTGGCATAAATCACTTCTCTCATTTGCTTAGTTTACAAAAAAACATTGTAGGTGTTTCAGGATGTCTCTTATCAGTGTACCAAAGGAAATTGATAATCTATTCATAGTTTTACCGCCATTACATAATTTCGAAAACTCTCAAATTGACAGGTAATTACCGTTTTACACAAAATCTACAAGAGACACGTTGATGAAATTTATATGACAGATGCATCACCTATCTCTGCAAATAGGGTAAAATCATTATTGATCTAGATATAAAACGAAGGTTGGAAGGACTAGAAATGTCAACTCATAATTTACGCACACCAACCTGACTGACTGACTCACTCACTCTCTTCCTCCCATCCATTTTCTTTTACCGACATTGAATCATTTATCCGAGGGGTTCACCCTCAATAAAAAGGGTTCATTTTCAAAATTTCAATATAACCATATGAATATGAAAATCAAGATAAAACATAATTAATATTTTTGAGACCTTTACATATGGATATTTTATTATTTCACTTGAATCATTAACCCCTCCGCGACGGGATAACTATGGATAGCCATTTTGTCAGTCCGGGGCTAGTCTTACTTTCCCTACTGTGTGGCCGGGCGCTTTTGGCCGATTTTTCCAAAATCGCTCTATTCCACTTACTCTGTACGTCTAAACTACGATACTGAGCAACTTAAATTTGGTCTTGTTAGCACCATCAACTCTTCCTCTTTCCAATAAAACCAACCTCAGCTCTCTACGACTCTCCGTTGCCGAGAAATTAAGTGAGGAATGAAGGGTACTTTCTCGTGTGAGCGCGGCTGCGTTTGCTTAGGTGGAGTGGCTCTGACGACAACTGAACGTGGCCCGCGCGGGTGGCAGTCAGTGTTGTAAGTAAGCATGGCGCACCACAGAATCGGACACGCACGAGAAATCTAATCCACATCCATCCATGTTTACAGTCAGTAACACACTGACTGACGATGGTGATTTGTAGGGATGGTGGTGAAGTATAGCCAAGTAAAAAAAAACCGCCAAATTGGGCTCGCAAATGCCGACATTGGCAATAGCGGTGCTTCATCTCGCCCGGTCACCACATGGCAGGGGTGTAAGACACGACCCGGAGGCTTCCTGGGTCCGTCTATGACCGCGGTCCGGACGTTAAGGGTTAAGAGCCGGAGCTTTTGAAGGGTTTTCCTTCATGTTCTTGTTCCTTTGACTATCGTAGTAGTAGACTCTTGTTTGTAAACAAAGCCTTGTTTACTCCTTTTTGGTAAATCTTTAACAGAGCTCCACCTGTAGTTAAGTCAAAGTAAATACCATGCTTAAATACATATTAGTTACTATTCTTTAAGTGGAACCATCATGTTGCCAAGAACAGCTACAATTACAATAATATAATCCATGATTGGCCACAGAGTAGCGTCCACCGAATGAGAACAAATTTTGAAAGTCTTCATCCTCTGAATTGCCCTTTCAACATGAATACGTAGGGCTGCTATTTTCCGTGTTGTAGTTATTTCATTTTGATTTAGTGTCCTCCTTGTTCCATTCTCCATCTTTCTTGTAAAAGGTGTCATATATAATTTTGCACCTCGCTGAAGGAGGAAGTCACCAATATTAAACCCTCTATCTGCCATAATAGCATCTCCTGGCTCTACCTTTTCAAGAAACTCCATTTCTGTTATGTACCTGTCAGAAACATTTCCTGCATAAACTCTTGATACAAATGTTATATGTCCCAAAGGTGTTACTACTACAAGGAACTTCAATGTACGTATTACGATGCTTGTATGATGAGTAAGTAGCAGCTTGTATAGAAGGATTAGTTGATTTTACTGTAAAGACCTCAGTACAGTCTAAGATTATTCTAGTGTTTGCAAATTCAGAAGGATAATCTACTGGAAGACACTCACATACTGTTGCAGCACTCGGCCATATAAGGCACCCATTCAATATATCGTAGATTATACATACCCATATGGAGACAGTATTACTCTCAATAGTTCTACTCACTTCAAAAAAATGGCCTAACATTTGGTAGTCAAAGCCTACTCTTATAAACACAAGAGTCATTAAGTATTTTTCGAAGTGAGACAGTTTCCTAAGTCTGTTTGACCGAGATCTCTTTTCTGACGTAGTTTCCTCGGCAACATGAAACACATAATCTAAATGTCCTCTGTCAACCATTTCTGTATACTTCTTAATAGTTTTGCTACTCTCTAATATTTTTGTTGTGAAGGCTGTCCGCAGAGGTCCCTCACCACTCGGCTTCACCTGAAAAAAGTAATTATCATTATACCTAAGCTGCAGCATGAAAGTAAATATATTGCAAAGATACAGATGCCACCAACTTGTGGAATACATGATGGGTTGCACATACAATGACACTATACGTGAAACAACTAAATATGCAAAAAAACTGGGTAAACATTAAGGCCTGGGGCCGATAAGTGAGAATGAATGGTGGTGTGTCCTCATTTTAGTCCTGGTAGTTCCCCCTTTTTCAGAGGATGTACATATTGTATAGATAAAAGCACTAACCTTTTCAGTCTTATCATGCTTCACCTGGTCAATCTGCACCCCTGAATCTCCTACTCGTATTCCTACTTCTGCTTCTCTGTCTGGAAGTGCACTCGCATAAGTGTGGTCTGCAGTAGCCAGCATTGTCTTCTCTTGAACTGAAAATTTTAAAAGATATTTCACTTTTTTATACAAAATGCCTTCTCCCACAAGTGGTCTATCTACCAAAATGAAAGTGATTGAGAAAGAAGATAACTATAACATTGAATTTTGTCATAGAAAAGGAAAACATTAAAGACATAACTTTATTTCACTGTTTTACCAGTTCTGTAAGACATGAAAAATAACCATTCAAACCATAAACAGATTTGGTCAATAAATTCCTTCTCTGTGGCTTATTATGACCAAATATTGAGATAATTACCTGCATGTGTAGATGCTGACACATTCTGATTGCTGGATACTTCAACCACACACCAGTCCTGAATGTCATCAAGCAACATCTCTTCCTCACTTATTGTAGGTTGACTAACATTAGATGTGGGTGCTGTGCTTGAAGGGATGCTTGTACATGGTTCATCAACTTCCACATTAGGTACTTTGACTTGACACTGAAGGCTATTTTTCTCTCTTGTTATCACTTTCATGACGTTTTTAGCTCCGGCCTCAGCCGAGAGCTCAAGGTCTTATATCCCCATCCATTATAATGAAAAAGAACTGGGTCGGAATTTTCTCCCTTCGGTTTCCCTTTGTCCCATCCTATGAAATGCAAGGAGCAAATAGCATTGTTTTTCATGGCCTTCCAACCTGTTCCCCTCCTGCACCTTGCTTCACACAGCTTTCTTCTCTTAGGGGAATTCATAGCAGCTGGAAACCTTGCCCAACCTTTGAGGTAGCGATGTCTCATATTCTTTTTCTGTCTTGAGTCTGATTTGCAGTCGGCCACGGCACATGCGTAATTTGTCATGGTTAAATAACTATAACCAAGACGAAGGTGGAGCTACAAGCAGAATCTGCTACGACAGTGTTGTTAGTTGCTACAGGATATTGTAGCCACTTGGTGGCGGGAAACCTCCTAAAGTCTAGGCAAACGAACAAAAGTAGCCCAACCAGTGGCCAGAGAAAGAACAAATTCTTAGTATATACGTCATTATATTGTAATTCATTCTTAAAAATTCATATTTTGTGAAGATTAATGTACGATTTGGATTATTCAAAGGTCGTACATGAACAATTTACGCGTCAGCAGTCATTCGCAAAGTAGCCCAATGTGGCCCGAAAACCATAAGAATGGCAACAGAGGCGCAGAACATCCAGTTTGTTTATGTTTGCTCATACCCCAGCCACCCCAGAAACCAGAGAGTACGGGCTTATGATAATTCTACTTTGTGATAAGGCTTGTGCTTAGTCTTTTTTCATTTAATGGCTGATACACGGACTAATTTGACTTTAAAATGTTATTTATGACTTTACAATAGTATCCTTTTGCATAAACATGTAGCATTATAAGGTTGTAGTCAATTATGATCGACATTCATCCTAATAATAAAGTACGCATTTCTTGCTTTAGTAAAGTTTGTAGATATATAGTTATATAGAGGAGATAAACGTATATGAACATTCAATGGTAAATTTCAAGTAATATAAAGATTATTTTCTTTGTATATAACTAAATATCTTTCCATATTATGACTATAATACCTTTTTCCTGTGAATGTGCTCATAGCCTCCTTAAACGAATTTGCCCATTATATACATATATACCAAAGATGACGACCATTGAGAACATTCATATAAGAATTTATTGTATACTAGCAGGGATACCCGACGTTGTCCGGGGATCTATCTATCTATCTCTATCTATCTATCTATCTCTATCTATCTTTATCTATCTATATCTATCTATCTCTATTTATCTATCTATCTCTATCTATCTATATCTATCTATCTATATTTATCTATCTATCTTTATCTATCTATATCTATCTATCTATATCTATCTATCTATCTATCTATCTATATATCAATATCTATCACTATCTATCTATATCTATCTATCTATCTCTGTCTGTCTGTCTGTCTGTCTGTCTGCTAAGAACATGATTACATTTACAGAGAGAGAGAGAGAGAGAGAGAGAGAGAGAATGCATGTGGTGTTCTAGTAATTTTCTTACATTGTTTAAGGAGATACTAATTTATTAAAAAAAAAAAAATGAAGAATTTGATGCTCTTGTTATAAGCTTTTGCGTACACCTAGAAGGCTCCCGTTTTCAGTTCCTGGTGTGTAAATTCAAGCTCTTTCATTCTGTAAGATTTTTTTTGCCTACATGAAAGTTGAAAAATGACAAAATTTACCATCATTTGTCAGCTGGGGGGGGGGGGAAGGAAAAAAGTCGTTTTTAATTGGTTAATCAATGAAAAAATAATAAAAATTATAAGGCCAAGACACTCTCCAGGTTTTAGAGATAAAATGTATGTAAAAATTATTACTCTAGGTGAAACGATGTGGCTTTGCATAGTGGCTAAACAGACAGACAGACAGACTGTTTAATATATATATATATATATATATATATATATATATATATATATATATATATATATATATATATATATATATATATATATATATATATATATATATATATATATATATATATATATATATATATATATATATATTACATGTTTAATTACATGTACCACACGTATATCTTCACCCTAAGACATATACGGTCATTATCAAAGAACATTCGAAAGAAAAAGTACAAACGTATTTATGAGCTTTTAAATAACATTGTAAAAACATAAAACAAATGAGTAAAATTTGGTTATATTAATAATAAAGGAGGTGGCCCCATTAACTTCTAATTTCTAAGCCCTACTTCATGATAAAAAAATTAACAAATCTGGATTCATGTGGTAAGATTTTCACCCTCCCTTGCACCTCCTATTGGTCGAGATTGGCTGACTCCCCCTCCCCCCCCTTTAGTGGAGGTGGGCGTGGCCATAGTACATCCTTAGTAACCCACTCGGTGTTATCTGAGCCAATACCATCACTCGTGGCCTCTCATACTCTCCCTCTCCCTGCCTCCCATAGCTCTTATTAGCTATTGGACATTACTATAACACACTTTCAAATACTTCCATACATTGTGCATGCATGCGTTAGCGTATCACAGGTATGCACAGTTGTATGCAAAAATGACTTGCATGTTGCCTTTTCTGTGTATTTCAGTGCATTTATATGCTCGTTTTACATACACAAACACGCAAGAACACATCGAGGTACACATACGTTTGCACATACGCATTATAAATATGCATAACACATGCATACACCCTCGTATGTTATTTGGGGGGTAACTGTCATATTATTTTCCGAATTTGACGTGCTCCTGTACTCTAATCAGTGGAGATAGAAGGCTTTTGTTTGCATATTCTGGTGTGTAAAATAAAGCTCTACAAACCTATAAGAACAAGACTAACCATAGCGTAACGAGGTAGTCTTACTTCAGTTTACACTGAAAAACATGGCAAGCACCTTTGAATTCTTAGTAAACTCAATGGTGGTCTTTGCAGATCAAGACCCAAATGTGGAACGCTTTGCCAAAGTTCACAGATATGCTGCCAAACAGTCATCAATTCTTCAATTTCTTAACCCCTGCAGACCAGGGGGGGCGGGGTAGTTGCCTCCCTGTTCTACCCTGCTGCTAGCGTCAAAATCCCTCGATTTCCCCTATATTCACAACGCTCTCACTCTTAACCTATAATTATAGTGTACTGACTTCAATATAGTTTCTTACATACCTTCAACTCTTCCTCTATCGAATGTTACCATCGAGAGGGCTGTACAATGAGTAGTTGTGGAGATAGGGTGAGTTGAAGTGGACCATGTTTGCGCACGAATTAGCAGTGTGTCTGTGTGTACGCGCGGGTGGACTCGACTGTGGCTATAGTGTCCAGTTGCCTGCAAAACTCCCTTGTCTACTCACTCGTACTGTATGTCATGATTACAATACTAAAAATATGAACACTTGTAGGAATATATCACATAGAAAATGATAAACAAACTGATTTGTACCGTAGGAAATATGTATATTTACCATCACTCTCCCCTGCCTGGGTGTGTTTGTGGTGTTATTGTTCTTATTATTACCATTATGTATCGTCTGTCATGATCTATACACTAAATAATAATTTGTAACCTTGTAGGAATATCATGGTGTCACTCACGTACATATATTCACTACGGTATTGTCTTACGATCGTTAGAGCACAAATTCGGACAAGGGCAATTACTTAAAAATCGCCCAGCCATCGTGGGGTCCCAGAATCGACTGAGTGGATAGCGGATCGATGTTGTGTTTGTGTTTACTAGCCCGCTAACAAGAAAAACCAGCCCTATATAGCCATAAATGGCGCTAAATAGCTATGACGGTCTATCGTGTCAGCCGGTCACTACCGTATGACGGTCTATCATGGCAGCCGGTCTCTAAGGGTTAAGCAACCTGAACATTCTTCAACTTCATCCCCTGCCACAACTCCATCCCGATCAATAACTCCATCCTGTTCTTCAACCCCAGGCCCATGTTCATTCCCAACCCGATGTTCACCCTCAGCCTCATCCTCGGACTCCCCTGATGCACTTCCTATTTCAACATCACCTCAGTAACAGGTATGTTACATCAATATAACCTTCTTAAATTATTTAAACAAACAGAAGTAAATTTTATTTGAAATAAAAATTTATTATATGATAGTAATGAAACTAACTGCTTGTGTATGTTAATGTCAGATAACATGTTTGTTGTCATGGTGAATGTGGCCGGCTGTATCACGTATGTGTGTGTGTGTGTGAGGGAGGGAAGAAGAGAGCGGGAAGCTACCGTTACCATGACAACAGGCTGTGGGCTGGCACACGAGTTGGCAGTCACTGATAACGCCTCACCACAATAAAAATATAATTTTCTCATCCCAAAGCCTGTGTTTCATTTACATATTTAGTTGTAAATAATGTAACTATATAACCATACACTTACCTGCAGTACTATGCACAATGATTGGTTGGAAACACCACAATATGCTTTGAAATGCAATCTGTGTGTATGAAACTTGAGTTACATACAAAATCGGCTTACGTCACATTTCAGGAACGTAACTCTGACGTAAACCAGGACCTTACAGTATATATATATACACACACATATATATATACACACATACATATATACACACACATACATATTTGCATACATATACAACATATATAATTAATCCAGTTCTTGTTTAAATTTACCCAAAATAAATAAATAAAATTACCTGTGGATGAAGGAGTGTGCAATGATGAGCAGTTGATGCTGCAACACCTCTCGGTTCACACCTGTTGCAACACCTCATTAATTAATCATATCTGGAAATGTATATAATGTAATAATAATAATAATAATAATAACAATAAGGATAATAATAATAATAATAATAATAATAAGGATAATAATAATAACAGCAATAAGGATAACAATAAAAATAAAAATATGTAACAACAGTATCTATATTTAATTACGAGTACTTTAAGTTAAATATAGAAAAACAATTACTCTTATTGTGTATGTTTTTTTGTTTGTTTTTTTCGTAAATTCAAATGGGGATTTTGAAATTAGTCTGACCTAACCTAGACCACATCAGACTACCAGGACCTTACCTAACCTAACCTAACCTGAGCAAACTACCGGGAAATATCAGTGGTAAAGTACAATAAATGACCGGGGCAAATTACTGGGACCTAGCCAGATCTGGCAACACAGCTACAAAATAGAAATTCTTTCAATAAATACCGTAATTTGCCCCGGTCATTTCCTGTACTTTATCACGGTTATTTCACGGTAGTTTGCCCAGGTTAGGCTAGGTTAGGTCCTGGTAGGCTGCTGAGGTCTAGTCTAGGTTAGGGTAGGTAAGGTTAGGCTAGGTAAGGTTAGGTCCTGGTAGTCTGCTGTGGTCTAGTCTAGGTTAGGCTAGGTAAGGTTAGGTCCTGGTAGTCTGCTGTGGTCTAGGTTAGGTTAGGTAAGGTTAGTTTAGGTTAGGTAAGGTTAGTTTAGATTAGGTAAGGTTAGTTTAGGTTAGGCAAGGTCAGATAAGGTTAGGTAAGGTAGTGTTAGGTAAGGTAAGGTGAACTTAGGTTAGGTTAGGTTAGGTTAGGTAAGGTAAGGTAAGGTAAGGTAAGGTTAGGTTAGCTTAGGTAAGGTAAGGTAAGGTTAGGTTAGCTTAGGCTAGGGAAGGTCAGGTTAGCTTAGGTTAGGTTAGGTCAGGTAAGGTTAGGTTAGGTAAGGTAAGGTTAAGTCATGTCCCGGTAGTCTGCTGTGGAATAGGTTAGGTTAGGTAAGGTAAGGTAAGGTAAGGTTAGGTTAGGTAAGGTAAGGTTAGGTAAGGTCAGGTCAGGCTAATTTCCAAATGCCTCATTTGAATATCTTGGAAATTTATGGATGAAATGCCAAAGAAGAAAATAGTCTTAGAATGTTCTAAATAAGTGGGTAACGAAGGTAGAAAAAACCGTACTTGATAAAAGGCAATTCATTCAATATTTACCAAAACACCAAAATGAAAAATGTCTTAGAATGTTCTAAATAAATAATTATTATTAATAAAGACTGTATAATATTTATATAAGTGGGTAATTATATTAAAATATACAATATAGTGAATGAAGTAATTCTTTAAATTTACCATATTTTTTTTCTTAATGTACTAAATAAAAGAATACATACATTAATTAATAAAATATTATTTTTAACTCTATGGGTTAGTTAGTTAGCTGGACTTAATTTTTCATTATTCATAGTTTTATTAATCTATTTATCACCATTTATTTATATCACAGGGATTATTTATTAATTTATAAACACTTTGGAATAAACAGGGAATAAGAAATAATTAAATAATTAAGTAAATTAAGTTAATATTTACTATCCCGTGATAAAATTTTCATAATTAATAATCTTTATTTCATCAATTATCGCCTTGTTTATCTATGTATCGCCATTTATTTATATCACAGGGGTCATTTTTTAACTCATTAACACTTTGGAATAACCAGGGAATAAATAATTAGTTAAATAAAGTCCATATTTACCCTGACAATCATTATCTATTTTTTTCCATTGACCGGTTCAACTATTATCATCTTATTTCGTCATTTATCGTGTTATTTATCCATTTATCGTCATTTATCTACATCATAGGGATCATTTATTTACTTATTAACACCTTGGAATTGTCAGGGAATAAATAATTAGTTAAATAAAGTTAATATTTACCCTCTGGAAGCCATGATTACCTGTCTGTTGGCTGTGTTGATCTCTCGTCAGTGTTACCAGCTCAGATGTTTGTTGATCTCTCATCAGTGTTACCAGCTCAGGTTTAGTAAGTTCAATTATGTAACTTTGCAACGGCTCCCCTTTTTGTTTATTTATTGTTATTTATTTATTTATTCGTTATTTATTTATTTGTTATTTATTTATTTGTTATTTTTGTTATTTATTGTGGGGTTTTTTCTATGGTACCTGGTGAGTTTTTTTTCTCTTTTTTTCCACAATTCTACTACTAATATATCTTTTATATTTCCAAATAATAATTGTCTACATAATTCTGATGTATTCTATTTAAATCGTTCATGTGTTGTTCTTTATTACCAAGATATTTACTACAATGGAAGGAGGGTGTCGGTGGATATTGGATTGTGCCTGTACAAGGAGGGAGGGTTTACTTTTATGAGCGACTATACTATTATATCAGACGTAGGTTATTTTATAGTTATACTTAAAATAGTATATTCTCTCTTATTTAAATAAAATAAGAGAAAACGAAACGTAGAGAATATTTTAAAGGGTAACATAACAAATATTTCCTCAAGTCTCATTTTTACAAACAAAGGTTCAGAGGCTGGTTAAAATATATTTTTAGGACTTTGGATATATATATATATATATATATATATATATATATATATATATATATATATATATATATATATATATATATATATATATATATATATATATATATATATATATATATATATATATATATATATATAACAAACATTGTATCAAAATATACTTACCAGTATTTTAAGAGTGCAGATTCGTCCTTTGCAGTGCTTACAAACCAATTAACTGTGCACGACTGTAAAACCAATTCCAATTCACCTAAAACCAATTAAATGCTTTACAACCTACAAAACACCTATACAAACGATTCTTGGTGATGTACAAATTGCCTCTTAATTACATGAAAACATATTGGTAAAACTGCTTTCTACAGGCGCAGTTTCTTCCATGAGCCAATTTCCTTCATCTGGGGTAATCTTAAAGGGATGACGTCACGGTGCATTCCTGGACAACAACCTGGAGTAGAAATGTGACGTCACAGGGAACTTCATCTTATTCATCAGCTTTACCAGACGTAGGAGTTATAGAGTCTTTATTAAAACCATGATAACTGTGTATTAACTTATTCACCAGCTTTACCAGACGTAGGAGTTATAGAGTCTTTATTAAAACCATGATAACTGTGTATTAACTTATTCACCAGCTTTACCAGACGTAGGAGTTATAGAGTCTTTATTAAAACCATGATAACTGTGTATTAACTTATTCACCAGCTTTACCAGACGTAGGAGTTATAGAGTCTTTATTAAAACCATGATAACTGTGTATTAACTTTCAATAGGAGGGTCAAATGAATACAAGTGTCATAGTACGGATACATGTAACCACAGTAATATATTAACTGCACCATACATGATATACATAGCGTATATTATAATGGCATATCATTTGAAGGTATAATTAATTAAGGTGATATGGTAAGTATTTTGGCTTTGTATAATCAGAAAGGTTAATTATTATTGGTGTGATCCTATCCATCCCTAGTATATTATTGGTCACCCTAGCTGGTGTATTACTATTCACCCTGGTATATTATTACTCACCCTAGTTGGTATAGTATTAAACACCCTAGCTGGTATATTATTAAACACCCTAGCTGGTATATTATTAAACACCCTGGATATATTATTAAACACCCTGGTATATTATTAAACACCCTAGCTGGTATATTATTAAACACCCAAGCTGGTATATTATTAAATACCCTGGTATATTATTAAACACCCTAGCTGGTATATTATTAAACACCTTAGCTGGTATATTATTAAACACCCTAGCTGGTATATTATTAAACACCCTAGCTGGTATATTATTAAACACCTTAGCTGGTATATTATTAAACACCTTAGCTGGTATATTATTAAACACCCTGGTATATTATTAAACACCTTAGCTGGTATATTATTAAACACCTTAGCTGGTATATTATTAAACACCCTAGCTGGTATATTATTAAACACCCTAGCTGGTATATTATTAAACACCCTAGCTGGTATATTATTAAACACCTTAGCTGGTATATTATTAAACACCCTAGCTGGTATATTATTAAACACCTTAGCTGGTATATTATTAAACACCTTAGCTGGTATATTATTAAACACCTTAGCTGGTATATTATTAAACACCCTAGCTGGTATATTATTAAACACCCTAGCTGGTATATTATTAAACACCCTAGCTGGTATATTATTAAACACCTTAGCTGGTATATTATTAAACACCCTAGCTGGTATATTATTAAACACCTTAGCTGGTATATTATTAAACACCTTAGCTGGTATATTATTAAACACCCTAGCTGGTATATTATTAAACACCTTAGCTGGTATATTATTAAACACCCTAGCTGGTATAGTATTAAACACCCTAGCTGGTATATTATTAAACACCCTAGCTGGTATATTATTAAACACCTTAGCTGGTATATTATTAAACACCCTAGCTGGTATATTATTAAACACCTTAGCTGGTATATTATTAAACACCCTAGCTGGTATATTATTAAACACCTTAGCTGGTATATTATTAAACACCTTAGCTGGTATATTATTAAACACCTTAGCTGGTATATTATTAAACACCCTAGCTGGTATATTATTAAACACCCTGGTATATTATTAAACACCTTAGCTGGTATATTATTAAACACCTTAGCTGGTATATTATTAAACACCTTAGCTGGTATATTATTAAACACCCTAGCTGGTATATTATTAAATACCCTGGTATATTATTAAACACCCTAGCTGGTATATTATTAAACACCCTAGCTGGTATATTATTAAACACCCTAGCTGGTATATTATTAAACACCCTAGCTGGTATAGTATTAAACACCCTAGCTGGTATATTATTAAACACCCTGGCTGGTATATTATTAAACACCCTAGCTGGTATAGTATTAAACACCCTAGTATCTTATTAGGTCTGGTATAATATAATATAATATTTGTATAATATCTCCCCTTGTGTGTGTGTGTGTGTGTGTGTGTGTGTGTGTGTTAGTAAGGTTACCACGCTCTGTTAGTAAGGTTACCACGCTCTGTTAGTAAGGTTACCACGCTCTGTTAGTAAGGTTACCACGCTCTGTTAGTAAGGTTACCACGCTCTGTTAGTAAGGTTACCATGCTCTGTTAGTTAGCAAGATTCCATTTGCGTGACCTATTTTTAAAACAAAAATTTATAGCTCGCATGAAACTAAATTTTAATCGATAAATTGAAATGATAGCGATTCCTCTTTTAACTATACTGTATAATATATTATGTCAGGGATCAGATGCCCTCAATGGTACTAATTAGGGGATCTGTTAGGCATAGTTTAAGGGGAGTAACCTATTAGGGAAAATTGGAAGGCTACTGATTTCTCCAAACTATGCCAGGAAACTGAACCCCTCCATATGGAATTCTACAGGGGATGTGTTTTATAGCTGAGTTTAGAGGCTTACATGGACTCCAAATGGACCACAAAAGGTGGCTTCCCTTATTGAAGAAATCATCAGAGACCTTCCAATTCACCAACAGTAAAATAATTCATCTCCCTTTAATAAAACTTTGGCAGCAGCAGCAGCAGCAACATTATAAATTTGTTATCTGCATTTGTTATAGTCACTCTTTGTACCCAAGATAATGATGATCCGTGGAGCTCACCTTCTCCAAAAATATCTATTAGTGACTCTGTAAAATATGTATCATAATTTGACGGTAATTACACACTAGCCTATATGCATTTATAAGAGTAAAGACCCCCCCCCCCCCCATACACACACAAACACACAAAGAAAATTACATCTATTTGTATTGTACACCTACAAGCATTCATAAGGGCAAAAGCTCACACACACACACAAAGAAATATCCATCTAAATTTATTGCACTCTAGAGGCATTCATAAGAGAAAATACACCCCCCTCCTCACACACACACACACACACACACGAGGAAATATCCATCTAAATTTATTGCACACTAGAGGCATTCATAAGTGAAAATACACCCCCCTCCTTACACACACACACGAGGAAAAACCCACCTAATAATATTATAACTGGTAACAAGAGTGTGTTGAGTCCTGGTAATGCCTGGTAGGAAGAAGTATAAACATTATAGAGGGTCACACACACACAGGATGAGGCATGAATTGAGGCACAGTGTTATGATCAGACCAACCAAACAGACTCCTTTCCCTCCTCAAACACTCAAATACCACAGCCCTTTGACGTCAGACACAGTGTTACCAGAACTGACACCACACGAGGATTGATTATAGGGTTTTGCCTGGAGAGCGGGGGGAGGGGGAGGGGAGGCTGTAATTTTTGTTTTATGACTGTACGTTAACCTTTTTTTTTTTAGATGTGGTTTGAATGAAACATGAACATGAAGGAAAACCCTTCAAAAGCTCCGCCTCTTAATGATTCAAGTGAAAAAATAAAATATCCATATGTAAAGGTCTCAAAAATATTAATTATGTTCTATCTGGATTTTCGTATTCATATGGTTGTATTGAAATTTTGAAAAAAAAAAAAAAAATGATAATAAATGATTCAATGTCGGAGGAAGAGAGTGAGTGAGTGTGTGAATGAGTGAGTGAGTGAGTCAGTTGAACCCCTTTTAAGAAGTGGTCGCCCCAAGAACAATAATTAGGCCGGAGCTAAAAACGTAAATAAACATATAAAAAATAAGTTAATTAATATAATAAATAAAATAAACAACCAGGGAAAATAAATAGCAGTATCATTTGGGATCTTTGGACTAAATTTGGCAAGGATAGGCTAATGTGACAGGTGTGGATGATGTGATAACTGAGGAGTGAGTGACAGGTGTAGGAAGTGTGACAGGTGTGGTTAGTGTGACAGGTGTGGGAAGTGTGACCGATGTAGGAAGCGTGACAGGTGTAGTTAGTGTAACAGGTGTGGGAAGTGTGACAGGTGTAGGAAGCGTGACAGGTGTGGTTAGTGTGACAGGTGTGGGAAGTGTGACAGGTGTAGGAAGCGTGACAGGTGTGGGTAGTGTGACAGGTGTGGGAAGTGTGACAGGTGTAGGAAGCGTGACAGGTGTGGTTAGTGTGACAGGTGTGGGAAGTGTGACAGGTGTAGGAAGCGTGACAGGTGTGGTTAGTGTGACAGGTGTGGGAAGTGTGACAGGTGTAGGAAGCGTGACAGGTGTGGGTAGTGTGACAGGTGTGGACAGTGTGACAGGTGTAAGAAGAGTGACAGGTGTGGGAAGTGTGACAGATGTAGGAAGAGTGACAGGTGTGGTTAGTGTGAGAGGTGTAGTAAGCGTGACAAGTGTGGATAGTGTGAGAGGTGTTGGAAGCTTGGTAGTATATACAGTATAGGTGTAGTAGTAGTAATGATAAGTGTGGTAGGTATAAAGGTATAATTTACTTACATTTCTGGAAGGCATTCAATATATAATGTAAAACTACGTAACTGCAATACAACATTATTATTATTAGGTTTGTTGTTTTGTAATCACTGAGTAATTAGCTTGGTAGCAAGGTAAATTTAACATGCTTGGTAGACCATTCATTTTAGTACCTTCAGAATAATGACCTCTCTATCCGTATATGTAGTCTGTGTAAGAATTCCTGTAGGTAACTGTACAAGCATGGACGAATGGCTGGCTGGCTTGTGGAATGTAAAGAGTTATGGGGTTATAGTATTATGGGGCCCTGTGATGTAGTCGGAAAATTGGAAATAACTAAGTCCATCAGATATTGCCACGAAACACCACCTAAATGGAAGGAGCTTGTTTCGTGACATGGTCAGGAAAAAACAGGAGACTCCAAATTTCATACACGATCACAGGGACCTTTAGTATATAGTACAGTGTTGGTAAATCTAGAGTAACTGATCCCTGCAAACTATTCCAAGCAACAGGTCACCATTCTTTTAGTAAGTCTGGTCCTAGTTGTTTCCTGGCATACTTTGGAGGAATCAAGGAGGATTCTAATGTACCCGAAGTATACTATTCCCTCAATGGAATAAAATCGGATCTGAACACCTGTTGAACCTATTATCAGTATATATATAATTATAAAACCTCGGGAAATGATCACTGGTGCTATAGATGTATACTATTCATTATACATAAATATATTTAGCTTAGATGTATACGTATAAGCAGTATACCCTCACCATTTAATTATATAGATGACACATATATAGGACTTATAATTTTCCTTTGGTTAGTGAATATCATAGCTATATACTCCCAATGGTGGTGGTCATAGAAGAAAAACATTGACACAAAATAATATAACTACATTCAATGGTGGTGGTCATGTGAGAAAAGCATTGACATAAAATAATAATAACCCTTCCATTTGGTATAGTTGTTGGTACAGTTCCTATTTTTACAACTCTCTCCTCTAACCTTCTAAACTCATTCCTCCTCCTTTCATCGCTCAAATCACACTGTAAATATAACACCAACTGAGGGAGGAAGAAACTTTGTCACCGAATACGTAAGTGGTTTAATTACTAAGGCAAAATCTCACCAACCCCCACTCCTTCATTATGTAGGTGTGGAAAGTATGTTGACAGGTGTGGGAAGTATATGGTGTGGGAAATGTGACAGGTGTGGGAAGTAGGTCGACAGGTGTGGGGAATGTGACAAGTGTGTGTGTGTGTGCGTGTGTGTGCGTGTGTGTATGTGCATGCGTGTGTGTGTGTGTGTGTGTGCGTGTGTGTATGCGTGTGTGTGTGTGTGTGTGTGTGTGTATGTGTGTGTGTGTGTGTGTGTGTGAGCAAAATATCAATAATTATGAATATGTTCTGTGTGTGTGTAAGATATCAATAATCATGCATATTCTTTGTGTGTGTGTGTGTGTGTGTGTGAACGGGTCATGCAACACAGAACCGAATGTACCAACTCATTGATCGAAATCCCTGGTTCCCACGCCCGACATATACGAACAAGAGCGGCATATCAACCAACCAACTAACCTAACGTACCGTCAAGAGTATAATAAGTATTAATAATAATAAGTATTCTGGTGTGCTTCAAATACCTATAGAAACAGTAAATAAATCCACAATAAGATCTCCATTGGTATCACTTCGTTTTGTGAATTTAACCTAACCAAAGCTGTATACATATTAGTGCTTGTGACTGTACATTACAGTACTGTATAATAGTCGTTACCTCACTCTTTCACTCTGAGACATTAGAATAACAACAGAGAATGGTCAGTGTCATCTCGTGTGTATATTCTGAGTCTGGGGGAGATTATCTTGTTGGCAAATTGGAATGCTATATAATATACTGATTCCTATTATAACTATGCCAGAAAACAAATGCTCTCAATGTTATACTAATAGTGGATATTTTTATTGGCATAGTTTGGTAAAAAATCAGAGCCTTTCTATTTCACTAAACATAAAATCTTCCCTACAATCAATATCTGAACGAATGAACAAAGTCTTAATGTTTTGTTCAGATGTTGAGTGAAAGAGCAAAATAAAAGTGTCGAGTCTCTTGTTGGTGAATTAGATGGTCTGTGATTCCTCCAAAGTACCGTATGCTATGAAACAGATCCCCATTGAAGTCGTCTGTTTACTGGTAGGCCTATATATAGTTTGGAGGAAACAGTAGCCCACCAATTTGCCCTCAAAAGAATCTCTCCTTAAAGCTTTTGCTAATCCTGAGTGTTTTCCTCCCATAAGAAATAGGGTTTGGTTTTAGTAAGACAAACATTGTATTGTTGTTATTTCAATATTTAAGGGGATAATAAACAGTTGGTACATTGGAGTACCTTGATTCCTCCACAGTAGTCCTATGCCAGGAAACAGGACCCGATTAACAAAACTACAGGTGTCCTGTTGCTGGAATAGTTTGGAGGAATCATTTGCTCCACAATTACCAGAATTACACTAACCCCTCCATCAATCATGTAATTATTGACTTTCATTATAGAAGACAAACAGGATAATAATCAAACACACTTGGGTTTATGATATTTTTTTGAAAGGCTCATGACAGATTGTAAGCTTACTGAAACACCCAAGTTAGTATTTTCTGTAACCTAAATTAATATTCATAGCAATTATTGTCTATTAGTATTGATATGTATAAAATATCAAATAGATGGTAGATTTACAATTAGTCATCATGTTTAGTTTTGAAGTAACAGAATAATACACACATAAAGGGACGAGTCGGAACATTCTCCAGCAGGTTCCTTGAGTTGAGAACACACACACCAAGCAGACTCTATATTCAGGAGAGGGTCAAGGGGGGAGGTGGTGGTGGTGGAGGGGGGGGGGGGTTAGAGGGAGAGGGGTTTGGGGAGGAGTGGGAACAAAATGTAAGGTGTGGCCTGGAATCCATCAGAGAGTAAGGAGCCTTCAGTCTGAGTACATACACGTCCTTTCAGTTCATAGACAATAATATAACTGGACCTGACAGCCAAGCCAAGTACTCCATGCATCAGAGAGTAAGGAGCCTTCAGTCTGAGTACATACACGTCCTTTCAGTTCATAGACAATACTATAACTGGACCTGACAGCCAAGCCAAGTACTCCATGCATCCCGTTATACACCAACATAATAATTAACTTCATTCTTCAGGGTGAGTATAAATTAAGGTACCCTGTGATGTGGTCAGAATATTGGAGGTAAATGAGTCCTTCAAATAATGTCATGGTAAACCCCCTGTGTGGAAAGAACTTGTTTTGTGACATAGTCAGGAGGAATCCGAAGCCTCCAATTCTGAAACACAATCCCAGGGTCATTGATACCGATAATAATTACATATATTACGTTGTTTCATTGATATTCGTAGCTCATAATAACTTCTTTAAATTTGGAAATAGTGTAACAATCTCTGATTATAAAAATATGTAGAGAAAAATATAAACATTATTAATTCATTAAGTATAGTATTTTGCAAGGCAAAACTTTATTATATCTATAGCCATTTAATTCGCCTGGTGTTTATCCAAATAATATTATATCCGAATCAAACATATATTATAATGGAGGAACAAGCTTAAACAATCATATAAATAGGTGAACTTTATGTGAATTTATACGACATTATGGGAGCAACAGTATGGTATGGAATATTGAAGCAAAATGGATCTCAAAATCCATATTATTAGTAAAACACGTGTTGCATGTACAGTTCCTGACACGTGGAACAGACAACACCAGCAGTGGAGTGTGTTACTATTATACTGTACAGGATGTCCGGAATTTTTTACCCGAAAATTTGGCAAATGCAAGCTTTATTAATTCTGAAAAGAAAATACTCTATTGATGTGATCTTTTTTTTTCTTAGTTTAGCGGTAATTGAGACATTTAATTAAGGAGGGGTGGGAGTAGGGGACAGGCTTGGGGGGGGGGGAATATGGGGACATGCTTGGGGTGGGTAGAAAGCCTGTCCCCCTATTCCTGCACCCCCCTAACCCCCAAAGCCTGTCCCCCTACTCCTGCAACCCCCAAAACAACCCCCCCCCCAAGCCTGTCCCCATATTCCTATACCCCTGTAAATGTGTGACATTTAAACGGGGGGATTTTGGGGGTTGCAGGAGGAGGGGACAGGCTTGGGGAGTTAGGGGAGTGCAGAAATAGGGGGACAGGCTTTCTACCCACCCCAAGCCTGTCCCATATTCCCGCACCCCCCCAAGCCTGTCCCCTACTCCCACCCACCCCTAATTAAATGTCTCAATTACCGCTAAACTAAGAAAAAATTAATAAAGCTTGCATATGCCAAATTTTCGGGTAAAAAATTCCGGACACCCTGCAATGTGTTGTAAGGAGTTTTCTGCTCTACACTTTACACGGGACCTTTTGTTGGTGTAATTGTTCCATGTGTCCAGAGCTGTATATAATTATGAATACAATATACATGATATTATAATCTATTAGCAGTCTTCTAATGATGTTCAATCAGTTTTTGGGATGAAGTACACACAGTCGAAAATGATGTCTTTGGAAATATTACTCATCACGAGTGAACCTTATACAAAATCTACAACAGTTATATATCATTTGTTTTACTTCTTATCGTTACCATGACTGTAAATTGCATCGTAGTCCATTTTGTGAGACCCATTGCCTTCTATAGGTCATAAGTTTTCAGTGATATGTAACTATTCTATGTCGTTTTCACCTTCGTCCTCAGGTGATGAGAAGTGATGGTGGCAGTGTGGACTATTTTCCTTATTCTCTGCCAACAAGGTCGGTATATTATAATTATCATCAACTTAACATTGATAACAATAACCATGTGTCTATCGAATATTATTATATAAGACATGAGCTTTTCTTTATAGGTTGATTACCATAGCAATAAACATTTGTATGTACAGTCGGCAGCATAAGTTCGCTTCATTTCCACCTGAATATATATGAGCTATAGTGATGTTGAAACAAAATTTTAATGTAGAGATGACATATGGTTGAGAATGCAACTATTCGGTCATAGTATAGCATTATCAAGTTCATGAGATGGACGCGAATTTTTGCTGCCGGCTGTACAATATGTCAGTTGTGTTTTCATCCAGCAAGAAAAACCACACGGTGTTAGATAAAAATTAAATTGACGTCATCATTTATTGAAGGATTAAGTTGAAGTATGTGTCACAAGTTTACTACCCACAGTAATACTGATCACCAGTGCACCAGTCGCTAACCCACCAAATGGCTCTTGTCTCGAAATGTATGAGTTCATATTTCTTGTACCGGTACGCCAAGTCCCACACGGTGACAGCCTCATACCCAACTCTCCGTATCATTGTATGTACCACTGCCAGTTGATGAGGATGATTTATGCCTACACTGAAAATGGGTGAGTGAAACACTCACGTGTGTAACTTATGTCATCATCAATAACGTTGAAATCACTTAGTGGGTAAGATCATAAAATCATGTTTTAACACAAGACTCCAATCATAGTACAATTATGAAATCTTTAAATATTGAGTGAAAGGCACTGTGTATGAATCTAATTTTCCTGACAAGGGCGTCACGTATTTTGTAAAGAAATACCTTTGCTTTTCCACCTCTCTCTCTCTCTCTCTCTCTCTCTCTCTCTCTCTCTCTCTCTCTCGTACAGGATGTATTATGCCTGCGGTAATGACGATGATGGGGACCCGAAGAACATGCAGGAGTCTACAAGTTGCACTGATTACTGTGAGTCGAACTTGTGTTTGACTTGTGGAGGTTTTGCTGCAGTCAATTTTTACAACGTCCCTGGTAGGTGGATGAGTAGGGAAGTGGTAGATGTGGGGGGAGGGAGGTGAGGATGGAAAAGGAAGCTTTATATGGAATGTGTGAGAATGGGTGAGAAGGAGAATGGAGGGAGGGAGAGGAAACAGAGTGCATAAAAGTGGGACAGGCAGCATCTGTAGGAGACTGGGTGGAAATGGGAGAAGGAGAAGGATGTGAGAGGGAAGGATAATGGGAAGAATGTGTAGGAAAGAATAATAAAAAGAATGTGTACCAGTGAGTGATAACAAGAATGTGTACGAGTGAGAGTAATAAAAAGAATGTGTACCAGTGAGTGTAATAAAAAGAATGTGTACGAGTGAGAGTAATAAAAAGAATGTGTACGAGTGAGAGTAATAAAAAGAATGTGTAGGAGAGTGTAATAAAAAGAATGTGTAGGAGAGAGTAATAAAAAGAATGTGTAGGAGAGAGTAATAAAAAGAATGTGTAGGAGAGTGTAATAAAAAGAATGTGTAGGAGAGTGTAATAAAAAGAATGTGTAGGAGAGTGTAATAAAAAGAATGTGTAGGAGTGTAATAAAAAGAATGTGTAGGAGAGAATAATAAAAAGAATGTGTACCAGTGAGTGATAAAAAAGAATGTGTACGAGTGAGAGTAATAAAAAGAATGTGTAGAAGAAAGTAATAAAAAGAATGTGTACCAGTGAGTGATAAAAAGAATGTGTACGAGTGAGAGTAATAAAAAGAATGTGTACCAGTGAGTGATAAAAAGAATGTGTACAAGTGAGAGTAATAAAAATAATGTGTAGGAGAAACTAATAAAAAGAATGTGTAGAAGAGAGTAATAAAATGAATGTGTAGAAGAGAGTAATAAAATGAATGTGTACGAGTGAGTGTAATAAAAATAATGTGTATTAAATAATTTCATGGAATTTAGTGGCAACGTTGCCCAAAGTGTTAAGGCTTGTTCAAAAGGTAAATATAAAACTTAAAAATAAAAGTAGAAGTAGTAACGGGTGGGAGATATGTATAGTTTAAGAGAAAATAAACTGGAATAAATTAGAAGAGAAAATTAGAAGTGACAGTGACAAGGGAAATGACAAGTTAGGAAGTAGGCATTAAACTCAGGATGAGAGAGACGGAATGAGGTTGTCGAATTTTGAAGGAGAGTAAGAGTTTGTATGTAAGAAATAAGAGAGGGGATGAATGAAATATAAATTATTATTCATACACAAAGACACACATATTGCGCGTGCGCACGCGTGTGTGTGTTTGTGTGTGTGTATGAATGTGTGTGTGTTATCTGTTTGCTTATTCATGCCTCCTCATCTCTCCTCCCCTCCCTTCATCATCACCACTAGCAGCGGCAGCAATGACATATCCAGTACCACCGGCCTCTATCAGTCATTATCCACCACACCTTACAACACATTGGATCACGTCATCTCCAGTACCACAACGAATACACAACTTGGAACAACCACACACTCACTTTTACAGTCCACAACTCCATACCCAATAGTCCCTGATATGACAACAATAACCACATCAGCAACAACAGCAGCAGTAACAACAGCAACAGCAACAACAGCAGCTTTAGATATTACCACCGCCATCACCACTGCTGCTGCTGGTACTGTTACTGTTGGTACCATTCCACCACTGACACCACAACAACAGAGTACTAACGCAGATATTACTACCACTCAGCAAGTCTCCACTACACCTTATCCACCAATACAGTTCTCCTCCACAGCAGCTAACACGGGCCAAATGACGGGTATCATCACAGCATCTACACCTCCGTCATCACAGTCTACCATCACAGCCACCACAGACCACGAGACTACGATCACCACCACAGCAACATCCACAGACTACCCCGTGTTAATAACTAATGAAACTCAAGGTAAATACTGGTTAATAATGTTGACACCCAATATAATCAACACATTACACAGCCATAGTCAAGAAAATTTGTGGTGCATACGATAGCGTGGTACCGATACGATGGCTCCACAGACAAACAATTGAGCCCATCGTATATCGTTACCACACCATCGTATACACCATCAATGTTCTTGAATATGACCCACAGTCTGATGATATATGATATGATATAACTGACATACTTTTGCAATATATTGATGGAATAATTATTAGCCTTCTATTCGGTAATGTTATAATGCCTAAACATGTTACTAACCACGTTCCTTTACTGCTTCTTACGGGGATATTCTCTTGTTGGTGATATTGGAATTAAGGTCTGTAATCCCTCCAAGCTATGCCACGAAACAGATCCCCTATATTAGTAAGATTGAAGGCGTCTGTTTCCTGGCATAGTTTGGAGGAATCAGTAGCCTTCAAAATCACAAGCAAAACAACAATCTCCCTTTAAAATCTACATTATAAAACAGCTTCGTCTTCTGTCCACAGGAACACATTCTAATGCATTTCCTACATTTTCAGAAACCATAATATTACGTTTGGGTGCTGTGCTGTTGTGGAAGAAAGTGTATGAGGTTACTGATTCCTCCAAACAATGTTACCAGACAGATTCCTTATACTCATAATTATCCTATACGGAAATGGTCTGTTTTCTGGCATATAGTTGGGAGGAATCAGCAGCTCTCGATCCATGCACTTCGGCCACAACAACATCATTTTAAGGGGGTGCGGGAATAAGGGGACATGCTTGGGGGGTGCAGGAATAAGGGATAAGCTTGGGAGGGGGGGGGGTGTTTAGGGGGTGTAGGAATAGGGAACAGGCTTTCTACTCAGCCACCCCAAGCCTGTCAACAATACCATGACATAATTATATACACTGATTCTATTTCGTTCATTAATTTGCAATCTATAACATACTGATTTTCTGTTTCACTTTATCTTGATTTTGTAAACTGTGTCATTTTCTATCCGTCTCTTGTTTCATCATTTCTGTGTGTGTGTGTGTGTGTGGGTGTGTGTGTGTGTGTGAGGAACAAATAAAAATTCAGAATTATATCAGGATTATATGAAGATTACGTATAATAATAATAATAATAATAATAATAATAATAATAATAATAATAATAATAATAATAATAATAATAATAATAATCACATTGTACCTAGATATCTTTTTCATGTTAACTGCTAAAATATTGTAAATAAATGTATTGTAATAATAATAAAAAAAAAAACTATTGCAAAACTCAATAATTATTTCCACCAAATGGCCATTGCTTATAAAATCATCCTTCAATTTAAAGAGATAATAATTATATATTCTTCTTACATAGTTAAAAGCGTCTTGATTCCTCCAAAGGATACCAGGAACCACACATGACCCTATTAACAAAATTGAAGAATAGCCTGTTGCTTGGAATAGTTTGAAGGAATCAATTGCTCCAGATTTACTAACACTGTACTCCCCCCCCCCCCCCCCCCTCAACCCCTTAGGTATAAAAGAGCATAAATTTTTATCATCAAGCACTGAAATTTCAAAGGACTATGACAAGTCTTAATTAAGTGGGTTTTACAGTTTTCGTAAATCTGGAGCAACTGATTCCTCCAAACTATTCCAAGCAACAGCTGGCCACCAATATTTTTGTTCATCTGGTCATGTTTCCTGGCTGGCATACTTTGGAGGAATCAAGATAATCCAATGTGCACCCAAAATGTATCTGTTACCTCGTTTTGAAGGGACCCTGTGATGTAGTCGAAAATTTGGAGGTAAATAAATCCATCCAATATTGACACGAAACACCACCAATATGGAAGGCACTTGTTTCGTGGTATAGTCAGGAAGAACCAGACGCCTCCAATTCTCATATACGGTCACAGGATCCTTATTAAACAAATGCATGGATGGAAACTACACAGGGATTATCGAATATCAACCTAAGTAAAACGAAACAAAATGGATGGAAATGACATAGGGATTATCGAATATTAACATAAACTAAGCAAAACAAAATAATCTGAATAAGAAATGTAAAACGGAGGCTGTCTAACATACAAGAATATGATAAAATGAAACATACAAAGGAGAGTCCACGAAGATATAACCACAGGAAATCCCGAAACATAACGAAAATGCAGTCGATACTATTAAGGCAAAAAAAACAAACAAAAAAAATAATAACATAAAAGAACAATAATAACATATGTCTGTTTTGTTGAGTGATGCAGGTGATTGTGGGATACAGGAGGATGTAAAGATAGAGATAATAACATAAAAGAACAATAATAACATATGTCTTTTTTTCAGTGATGCAGGTGATTGTGGGATACAGGAGACTATAAAGATAAAGATGGCAATAAAAAGGGTTCATTTTCAAAATGTCAATATAACCATATGAATACGAAAATCCAGATAAAACATAATTAATATGGATATTTTATTATTTCACTTGAATCATTAACCCCTCCGCGACGGGAAAACTATGGATAGCCATTTTGTCAGTCCGGGGCTAGTCTTACTTTCCCTACTGTGTGGCCGGGCGCTTTTGGCCGATTTTTCCAAAATCGCTCTATTCCACTTACTCTGTACGTCTAAACTACGATACTGAACAACTTAAATTTGGTCTTGTTAGCACCATCAACTCTTCCTCTTTCCAATAAAACCAACCCCAGCTCTCTACGACTCTCCGTTGCCGAAAAAGTAAGTGAGGAATGAAGGGTACTTTTTCGTGTGAGCGCGGCCGTGTTCGCTTAGGTGGCGTGGCTGTGACGACAACTGAACGTGGCCCGCGCGGGTGGCAGTCAGTGTTGTAAGTAAGCGTGGCGCACCACAGAATCGAACACGCACGAGAAATCTAATCCACATCCATCCATGTTTACAGTCAGTAACACACTGACTGACGATGGTGATTTGTAGGGATGGTGGTGAAGTATAGCCAAGTGAAAAAAAACCCGCCAAATTGGGCTCGCAAATGCCGACATTGGCAATAGCGGTGCTTCATCTCGTCCGGTCACCACATGGCACGGGTGTACGACACCACCCGGAGGTTTCCTGGGTCCGTTTATGACCGCGGACCGGACGTTAAGGGTTAAGAGCCGGAGCTTTTGAAGGGTTTTCCTTCATGTTCTTGTTATTTTCTATAAAGATGAACATAAATAATATCAACAGGATACATCGTCAGTATTAACAAAGAATGAAAAAAATCCTGAATTATCTTTTATGTTATGCTATGATTGGTTAGGGTAGGTATTGTTATGTTACATTATGTGTTATTATGTTTAGTATTAAATTTAGGTGTCCAACATTTTGTGGTTTGAATTCATTGCTAAACTGGGCATGCAAGCCAGGCCTGCCTGCATCCTTGATGCTTGAGACCATAGAGTCTATGTTGAGAATATGAGAAAGCGGGGATTCGAACCTGGGATCTGTCGATTAAGGCCAAATAACATATATACACACACATACACCTACATTCACATAGAAACACACACATGCACACACTTTCTCTCTCTCTCTCTCTCTCTCTCTCTCTCTCTCTCTCTCTCTCTCTCTCTCTCTCTCTATTTTTTACATGTATGCACACACTCTCTCTCTCAAATACACACAAACACACACACATACAATTTCTCTCCTTTTCTTTCTCTCACACACACATACACACATTCTCTCTCGTTCTAAATTTCACACACACACAGAATCTGTAACAATATTTTATACCGAATTGTTTGTCTCAAGGAATTGTAAGAGAGAGAGAGAGAGAGAGAGAGAGAGAGAGAGAGAGAGAGAGATATAGCGTGCATTGGGGGGTCCAGCCCAGCCGTATTGTGTGGGTTCGAAACCCCACTCTCAACCCCCACATTGATCATTTTAAAACATTTTTTTTGTAAGCCGAGGACACTTCCCAGGCTTCAGCGATCTAACTCACGTAAAAATTATTACTCTAAGTCAAACGATGTGGCTGTGCATAGCGGCTAAACAGACAGACAGAGAGACAGACAAAGTGTTTTATATATATAGATTATATATATAGGATGTCTGGCGAGATGTAGCGGAACCGAAGGGAGATGAAAGATTATGCAATTTTAGTCAAAACATACTCTATGAATATGCTTTTAATGATCTTGTGTGTAATCTTTCTGTGTGAAATATTTCAGAGCACCAGGGTATGACAGACTTAACGAGTGCCTAATGAATAACAACAACTGCACCCATGCAGCTGTACTCGGCTTTAATGAGACCATGAATAATGTGTCAGCCGTCAGTAACACAGAAGATGACAACTTACTCCTTCCTTGTGACATTCTCTGTTTTTACTTTAAGGGGAGATTCTCATGTTGTTGGTGAATTAGAAGTTCTGTGATTCCTCTAAACTATGCCAGGAAACACTCGACCTTACTGTTACTTCATTGAGGGATCTGATTTGTGGCATAGTTTGGAGGAATCAGTAGTCCACCAATTTACCTTTAAAAAAAAATCTCGTTAATGGTGGGTCTTCAGTAAGAAAATTAATTATATATAATGTTCGTTTTACTTAGCAAGTTTTTTTTATTATTAAATAGTTTTGTTTTATGTTGTAACTGTAAAGACAATGCCTCTAAAAGCAGATTCCATAGTGGCTTTGGTTTGTTATGATCCTGCCCAACCACACTTGTCAGTCTTAATTATATATAACAAACTCTGAATCCATATCCACAAAAATATGTCAGGTAGTTCCATTATTACGATGATTTCATAGTGGTCATGAAATTCATAAAATGATTAACTTGTGAGTCATTTACGCAGTACAGTTTCTTTTGTTGTGGTGTTTGCAAACCACAATTGCATTGGCAGTAAAACACTTTCCACAGAACTGTACCAACACCCAACTTGCCTGTACCAACGCACAACACATTTGTACCAACACACAATACACTTGTACCAACACACAATACACCTGTACCAACACACAACACACTTGTACCAACACCCAACTCGCCTGTACCAACACCCAACACATCTTTACCAACACACAACACATCTGTACCAACACCCGACTCGCCTGTACCAACACACAATACACTTGTACCAACACACAACACACTTGTACCAACACACAGCACACTTGTACCAACACACAATACACCTGTACCAACACACAATACACCTGTACCAACACAAATACACCTGTACCAACACAAATACACCTGTACCAACACACAATACACCTGTACCAACACACAATACACCTGTACCAACACACAACACACCTGTACCAACACACAACACACTTGTACCAACACCCAACACACTTGTACCAACACACAACACACCTGTACCAACACACAACACACTTGTACCAACACCCAACACACTTGTACCAACACACAACACACTTGTACCAACACACAACACACCTGTACCAACACACAATACACCTGTACCAACACATAATACACCTGTACCAACACACAATACACCTGTACCAACACAAATACACCTGTACCAACACACAATACACCTGTACCAACACACAACACACCTGTACCAACACCCAACACGCTTGTACCAACACACAACACACTTGTACCAACACACAACACACCTGTACCAACACCCAACTCGCCTGTACCAACACACAACACTATACTGTACTGTACTACATATCATCACCACCATCACCACCACTCGTGACCCGAGATGACCCACTCTTATTGTAACAGTGGGACCTGACGTGTGAGAGACGACCTTTGTTCTCCACAAGCCAGTCAGGATCACTGATTGGATGTGTCATCTTTGAATACCTCTATGAAGCGTAAGATAATCTGTTTACTTATCTGTGTCTGTGTGTGTGTGAGGGAGAGAGAGAGAACACTGAGAAAGTTTGTTTCCTTATATAGTTTGGAGAAATATGTCTAGCCAAAAATAAATTATTCTCAATTACACAAATCGTACGTAAGGGAAAAGTATACATTTGGTAGTATGTTGGAACACCTTGATTCCTTCAAATTTTATCAGTAAACAGATTCCGGATAGCAAATGTAATGGTGTCCTGTTGCTTGAAATATTTTGGAAGAATCAATTGTTCCAGATTTACCACCAACACTATATTACACTTCAACCCCTTTTAAGAGGTATCATAATCTTACATCTACACTCCTTCATCTCTATAACTTTATTAATCTGTTTTGGTTAGTATAAGAAAACAAAACAAGAAGAATGGGGTATAGTTGATGATAATAGATTGTGTAAAGTGAGATCTCTGTTGGGGTTGATTAACCCCTCCGCAACGGGATAACTATGAATAGCCAATCTGTCAGTCCGGGGCTAGTCATACTCTCCCTACTGCCTGTCCGGGCACTTTTGGCAGATTATTCTAAAATCGCTCTATTCCACTTACTCTGTACGTCTAAATTACGATACTGAACAGCATAAATTTGATCTTGTTAGCACCATCAACTTTTCCTCTTTCCAATAAAACCAACCTCAGCTCTCTACAACTCTCCATTGCCGAGAAATTAAGTGAGGAATGAAGGGTACTTTCTCGTGTGAGCGCGGTTGTGTTCGCTTAGGTGGAGTGGCTCTGACGACAACTGAACGTGGCCCGCGCGGGTGGCAGTCAGTGTTGTAAGTAAGCATGGCTCAACACAGAATCGGACACGCACGAGAAATCTAATCCACATCCATCCATGTTTACAGTCAGTAACACACTTACTGACGATGGTGATACAGTGGGCGCGAAAGAAATAGCCGCACCCCTTGTTCTCTGGTCACATCTACACTATATAAGAATCTAAGGTATATGAAAGAGATTAAAATACAAGTGCTGCTATATTTTGTTTTTATTGATATTTTGTCATATTACCCTTCACTTTCAAAACAGCCTTAATTCTATTTGGCATACTGTCAGACAGCTTTGTTTGAATATTTCAGGGTTACGTCATCCTACAGCACGAGAAATAAATCGGTTGGAACACTAGAAGTTACCAAGTATTTTTTTTTATTTCATATCACACGTTTTTCATGGCATTTAAGACTGGATTATTGTTAACTTATGATGATCTACACAACATTATTTCATTGACAAAAAATGCCGTTGTAGTTTTAAATGCAAAGTATTAGGGTAAAAAGATAGGTTAAAAAAAAGTCCCATTTGGCATCTCTAGGGATTAGTGTACGCGCGGGAGATGATACATCATAAAGCACTTATTACTCACCACTTAGGCTCCCAGTTGTCTGTGTGGTCAGTGAGAGGAGGTACTTCCGGTTTCTCCCCCTTTTTCCCCTGATATCGTTCACACTTCTACATAATATAGACGAGATAATTCACTGTTTTCCTCTTCTGCTGGTATCATCACGACAGAACAAGGGGTGCGGCTATTTCTTCCGCGCCCACTGTATGTAGGGCTGGTGGTGAAGTATAGCCAAGTAAAAAAAAACCTGCCAAATTGGGCTCGCAAATGCCGACATTGGCAATAGCGGTGCTTCATCTCGCCCGGTCACCACATAGCAGTGGCGTACGACACGACCCGGGCACTTCCTGGGGCCGTCTATGACCGCAATCCGGACATTAAGAGTTAAAGAGCTAACTAACTAACTTTGTGTCCAGGATATTACCAGAGTCTCCTCGTTGGCTGATCCTCCACGGCCACTACAACAGGGCCCTGGAGATACTGAAGAAGGCTGCCTCTGTCAACAAAACCACCTTACCAGACGACCATGTGATTTTGACCACCATGAACATCATCAGACGAAATGTAAAACTGTACTGTGGTTACCATCACCAAAAATTAAGCTAGATTAATTGGTTGGTGATTTTGAAGGTCTCTGATTCCTCCAAACCGTGCCACGAAACAAATCAGCAATTAGTACCACTGGGGGTTGCCTGTTTTCTGGTTTAGTTTAGGAGAAATTAGTAGCTTTCCAGTTTAACAACAAGAGAATCTCCCCTTTAGTACAATATTCTGTGATTACCATGACCTGAAATATGTATAAATATTTCAGTCTTAACTCCTCCCACCCTGGTTCACCAGGAGCGTTCAGGAATGATTGAGAAGGAGCATGAGGAGACCCGATCATTGAGGAGCGTGGTAGTGGCAGTGGTAAGGAAGGCATTCCTGTTGTTGATCACTCCTGAGGTGAGACGGAAGGCCTGCAGTGTGTTCTTCCTCTGGGGAGCCACTTCTATGATCTACTACGGCGTTAGTCTCAACTCATATAACCTCAGGTATCTACAGTAGACTGATTAAATAACACTATCCATCAATCAACCATTCATCTATCCATTAATTCATCCATTCCTTCCTCTGCAAAACAATCATATCCATCTTCCTATCCATCCATTCACTGATACCTCCCAACTAAACCAGAAAACAAACGCCTTCAATTACAGTAATGATGATAATAGAGGACCTGTTTCGTGGTATAGTTTTGAGAAATAAAAGACCTTCCAATTCACCAACAAGAGAACCTCGCCTTAATCAACTCACTTATTCCTTCCATTTTTTTCAGTACCAACCTCTATATATACACTTTTCTAAGCGGTTTGTTGGAGATCTCCGCCTACTTCCTCCATTGGCTCGCCTCCACCATCATTGGGTGGAAGAAAATATTGGTGTGTCTCTACCTCACCTGCAGCGTCTCCATCTCCGTCCTCACTGCCCTCATAATGCTACTAGAGGAAGGTTAGTGCTGGTATCTTTATTGAAAAAGTTTCCTATTCCTTCAATCCCTAAATTCCAGGTGAATTCTGACAAGGCTTCCCCAACACCTATGGTAAATGGTCAAGAGTCTACTACAGCTCAGTAACAGTAGTGTCTGGGGCGAATTTACAATAAATGCTCTATTTCACTTCATCACTAATCCTAAACTACAATGCCTAGAAACAAAAATTTAATTCCGTACTCACCATTATCTTTCTCACACAACTCTTGTTCTACTGAGTGCAAAACTCGTAACTGTCATATTGTTTCAATGTTATATACAGTTCCCGTTCTATTGCATTTATATGCAGTATCTATGCAGTATCATTTTTGAGTAATTTCGTATGAACCCACTGATAATATTATTTCTGAGTAATTTCGTGTGCACTCAGTGATAATATTAATCCCAAGTAATATCGTGTGCACCCACTATTAATACTTATGTTATGTCATGTGCACCACTATTAATTCCTGAGTAATTCCGTGTGCACTTTCAATCCACACAGTTCCTTCATGGACGAAGATAGTGTTGTCCCTGAGTGGTAAGACGGCCATCACTTCAGCATATAATCTCATCTGGTATTACTCCACTGAACTCTTCTCCACCAAGTACAGATCAAGGGTTATGGGAGAAGGCAATATGTTTGCCAGGCTGAGTAGTGCTTGTTCACCCTACATTAACGACATTTTAGTAAGTGTCCTGAAGTTTAACAAAGATGGTGTTATAAAATATGAGGGAGAAATTAATTAATAATGGTCCCATGTTGAGCCAAATTTGTGAAATTAACGTAAACAGCAATTATTATGATAGAGACCTGATGGTTTGTCAACTAAGCTATGCACCGTCTCGTAAATCCCTCTTATATTCACATATTACTTAAAGTCAATGGGTTCCCATGTATATATGCATCATTAATAGTAGTAATATTTATTTCGTAAGGGCACACAAAGTCTGCTTACGTTACTCTACTAAATATTGTAAAAAAAAAGGAAAGACCAACAATGATGAAGTCAATATAAATACACACGCACACATTAGCCACACACAATAAATTCTACTCGGCAGCTAGCTAATGTACTACTGGGTTGAATTACGGCACTTTCTTTTCTATATAGTGCATTTATTTCTAATACAGATTCACAAACACACTTATTTAATTATAATAATGCAGAGCACCGTATTCTCGGCCTGTTTTACAGCCTAGTAACCATACGTTACACTATAGCAAAAGTCAAAGGTAACACTTTATTTAGGTACTGTTTTAGACCTTTTCTATGGCCTCCTAACATTACGTTAAATTATAAAGAAATAAGGCAAAGATAACACTTCACTTATCTTTTGGTAATGTTTCCGGACCTCCTACACAAATACATTAGCTTAATCATTAATAAAAAATAAAAAATAACACTTGCATACACTTATATTTAACTTCCAAGACCGTTGTATACACTTGGGAGAATTAAATCTCTGGCCAGCCGGCTGAAATAAGGCAGCTGTTTGCTAAGACGCTCTTAATCACTCGATTATCTTGTCAGTCAGCAGAATTTACCAGCTGAGTAATCAACAGTGTTGCTGAGAGTATTCAGGTAATGTACCGTGAACCTCGACCACGTGATTATGTACAGCTCCGGACAGATCAATGGACCACACCATATCCATCTGTGTCTTGGTTTGGACTTCATCGGATCTGGTAACAGTTGCGGCGGAGGGAGGGGGGGATGTTAGTGGAAGAGGAGGAGAGATATGTGGGCGGGGCTATATAGAGGGTAACGAATTATCAGGTAGAGAGACGGTGTGTCAGGAGGAATGAATGAATAGCATCGAATCACCAATAGTTTAAAGCAGGGTTCATCAAACTTTTTCAGTCGTGACCCAGTTTTTATATGACATCCTTCTCACGACCCATACAGAAAGATGTTACAAATGACCAGAATTATCAACCTAAGAAAATACAAGGCCAGAAAATGAAATGCAATAATTATGATTAAAAGGCATTTTAACCAGAATTATTTACAGAATTATAAACACTGCAGCTACTGCCTCATCTACCTCTCTCTCTCTCTCTCCCTCTCTCTCTCTCTCTCTCTCTCTCTGATGAAGGCTAATATTTGTGCAATGATTTTGTTTTATTGATAATTAAATATATGAATATTCGATTATAAAAATATATTAGGTGGATTCGTGTTTGAATTTCATATTTGTTTAATGTCACGAACATTATTATTCTATTTTATTCATGCGTTAATTTTTGTGAGTTTAGAGGAATTCGGGACCCGTAGTTTGAAGAATCAGGGTTTAGAGAAGTGCATACTGCATTAACGTAGGTGGATATAGGAGAGAAGAAATGTGATGATTTGAGGCGAGGGTGAAGGGGAAGAGGGGAAGAAAAATGAAGGTGATTACTTGAAAAGTAATAACAAACAAATATAATTAGAATATCTGTTATATTATATCCTTTAAATAAAGGCAGTGTCTTTTGTTCACCATCGTAGTGGGATACACTACTGAATATATACCGTATTATCCTTCGGATATTAGAAAGCTATCCCTGCATTCCTTTTATCTCTCGTGCTTGCCCCGTAGGGGGGTATTGCCTGTAATGATGTGGGTAATACCTTAAGGGTTTTGGCGCCCCTTCGGCCCGAGCCTATAGCTAACATTTCTTCAACTGTCCTTCCGTTCTTCCTATTTCCTTCTTGCTTGCTGTCACATCTCTCTATTACCCTTTCCTGGTGTTATTTGACCTCTCTGTTGCGCCACTTAATATTAATCTAATCTCTCGTGCTTGTAGTCCAGCCTATTTATCACCTTCTCCCAAGCACAGCTGTTTGATTTTTGTTTGTTTTTTCGGTAGAAGACGGTTTAATTTTCTAACTTTCTTAATAATCATATTTGTCAACAAATTCATTAAGCTATTTACCAAGATTTTTTCTTATAAATATGCATTTTCTTAAAAAAATCGATATTAAAACTTGAATGGCGTTTTCAATAAACTTGGAATAATTTTATGCATAGGCTATAATATTACAGTATCTCTCAAGTAACTGGCAACCTTACATATCCTCCCTAATGTCTTATCCCTCTTTCACTTGCCCTTCCCTCCTTTCTTACCATTTACCTT
>JAWZYT010001722.1:132500-155000 GCA_034508575.1 Petrolisthes manimaculis
TTTACACTCCAGGGCTATATTGGCTGAGTATCTACACCATTTCATAAATCCTTCCCTATGATTATGAACATTCTTTGTACAAATGTATGCTGCTTCTAATGCTTTCCTCATTTTCTTTTCCAAACCACTGTGAATGATTGATGAACCCTCCCATCCGGGTAAATTATTGCATTCTTCAATATGTAGTACCAATGAATTAGCTGTGTTGTGTTTCCTTACGTCAGCTTTATGCTCATATAATCTTTTCTTTATACCTCTTCCTGTTTCTCCTATATACACCTTGTCACACCCATTACATGGTATACTATATATCACGCTGTTATTATTGACACGCTTTTCCTTGTTTGCCTGGGTTAGTTCGCCGATTCTCTTTCCAGATGACGTTGCAATTTTTAAACCAACCTTGTTCATTTGCCTATCAATTACCGAGCCAATATATATATATATATATATATATATATATATATATATATATATATATATATATATATATATATATATATATATATATATATATATATATATATATATATATATATATATATATATATATATATATATATATACCAACCATTAAGAAGAACCTTTTGTGATGTTTAGGAGAGAGAGAGAGAGAGAGAGAGAGAGAGAGAGAGAGAGAGAGAGAGAGAGAGAAGTTGCTAGCCTTTGTTAATACCATTGAGGTATAAAATATGGAGAAGGCTTCCCAGCTCAGCACCCAGTACTTAGGATGATCTCTCAGTTGTCTCCTGTTGCTGGCACTATCTCATCAAACAACATTTAAGATAAACAGTCAATTTAAACCAATTTTGTCAAACCTATTTGCCATAGGACGTGTGACACAGGCAGACGCTGCATTTTAGTTTTGTTTTACTTCACTTCCTAAGTAAATATATCATGTTATTTAGTTCTCACCTTACCTGTGGAATATTATAGTTTTATTACGATATCTTTTCACACATCCATAGGCAGGGATAATGGTTTAAAAAGTGAGGAATGTATAATTCACAACAAGATGTGTCCAGATCAGCTGACCAATATTTAGGTGTACTGTACTTGACAGACGACCAATAGAAAACTGGCTTCAAGTATGTGACGTCATGCCTTCTCCATATTTTATACCTCCATGGTTAATAAACGTGTTACTAATAAGAGAGAAAGAGTTGCTAATCTGTTAATACAAGTGTTTTATACTATTCTGTCATTGCTTCAGGGTGAGGTGTTGGTATGGGGTCCATCTGCTGTGTTTAGTCTGGCATCACTGGCGGCAGCGTTCATCGTCACACTCCTTCCAGAAACCAAAAACAAGATTATGGCACAAGGAATTGACGACCAGCCAGAACACGTGATGGAACAACACAACCAGCACGATTCACTACGAACCTAGCATGACCCAGCACGAATCCAATACGACCCACCACGACCACATTCTAAAGACCATGAGGCCAATTCCCAAGTCCTTCTTGTATAGGTATCCAGACAGTCAACACGAAATACAACACAGATATAACAACATTGATCCCCAAGTCTGTCTGTAGCAGAGCAATTAAGGACCCTGTGATAGTGAATGATAATTGAAGACTTCTGATTCCTCCTGACTATACCATGAAACAAGCTGGTGTTTCGTGGCAATATTTAAAGGACTAATTTACTTCCAATTTTCTGACATCATCACAGGGTCCCTTATTAAATGTATACCTCATGTACAGTTTGTTACAATTCCGACTGGGCCACCCAGTATCGAGAGATCATAGATGTAGCAGCAGTGTGTGTGTGTGTGTGTGTGTGTTCGAAAATTATACAGATCGTCAATACTCTTCCTCTGTAGTGAACATGACTCTGCCTCAAAGTTCATTCCATAGATGGCGCTGTGTAGTTATGGAAGGAATGTGGACTGTAGGGTTGAAGTTTCGGGAAACATGTATACTTGTGCCAATGAATCAAGAGCTCTGAGGCAGAGTGGTTGAGGAATGCTGATATGGATATTTAGAACCTATATTACACAATGAGTAGGTGAAGGTAAGATAAAGTTGTTCGTAGCCTCAACAGTGAATATTTCTTGTTAATGGTTATCATGTTTGGCATGCAACATTGCTCAGCCGTTCTCACAGAGCTCACGCCTCATTGCCATTATGGTTAATGTATTAATTATTATGTATTAATATTCTAAACATTCATAATATCCTTAGAGTGAAAGATACACCATTGTTATCTGGTTTGTCTACCAACTAAGATCGGAAACATAGGTGGTTTTCTTTGTCTGGTTTGTCTACCAACTATGATCGGACACATAGGTGGTTTTCTTTGTCCATCATATTTTGGTAAGCATAATTTCAGATCACCTTTGATTTCGTATTTTATTTGTAAGTCAAGTTACAATGTATTACATGCATAGTAAAATGCCTTCATTGCTAAATACTTTCTCTCGTAATAAAAATCTTAAAGTCAACTGTAATTCTCTCTCTCTCTCTCTCTCTCTCTCTCTCTCTCTCTCTCTCTCTCTCTCTCTCTCTCTCTCTCTCTCAGTTCCACTACCAAACTCGTGTAAAAATGGTTTGTAAATATATTATATAGGTGTATATTGTAAGGGTGTAAAAATGAAGGTAGAAAAAGGTGTACCAGGAATCTTATATTTAATTCAAAGGGAACAATGTATATAACAAAAATGCTAATATATATAACTGTCTCTCTTTTCCTTGACATCATTGCCTTCTTTATCTTTTCTTTCTACCAGTTTACATAATATTTGACAACAACTGATATGATGATATGGGAAGCCTCATGTTCACAGAGGAGGGAGGAAGAGCAAGAAGAGCGGCATCACTATGATTTAAAAATAAGTATGCTTCCCTTCTAGTTCCAAACCTCTCACACGTAAAGTTGTATTTACATTTGGTTATAAACGATTCATGTAAACTATGAAATTAAATGCTGTGAAATAATAAAATAAGTGTCTTGGCCGTGACTCTTGTGAGGCTGTGAAATGTAGTGAAACATATATACCTTGTGATGTAGTCAGAATATTGGAAATAATTAAATGAGTCCTTCAAACATTGCCACGAAACACCATCTATATAGAAAGAGCTTGTTTCGTGGCATAGTCAGGAGGAATCAGAAGCCACCAAATCTTATATAAGTTCACAGGGTCCTTATCTTAATATTCAACATTTTACACCTGCATAAGTATCATTGAGGTATTTAATTAAGGGGGTGCGGGAGTAGGGAACAGGCATGGGGGGGGGTTAGAGGTTTTTTGGGAGTGCGGGAATAGGAGGACAGGCTTGGGGGGTTAGGGGGGTGCGGGAATAAGAGGACAGGCTTTCTTCCCACTCCAGGCATGTCCCCCTATTCCCGCACCCCCCAAACCCCCCCAAGCTTGTCCCCTACTCCCACACCCCCTTAACCCCTAAAGACCGGTTGACGTGATAGACCATCTTACGTAAGGAACCGGGCAACTGCACCTACCGTCACAGCGATTTAGCGCTATTTCGCGCCCTGTACGGCTAGTTTTTCTTGTCGTTGGGCGAGAAAATACACTCACAATATCGATCCGCTACCCACTCAGTCGATTCTGGGACCCCACGATGGCTGGGCGATTTTTAAGTAATTGCCCTTGTCCGAATTTGTGCTCTAACGATCGTAAGACAATACCGTAGTGAATATATGTACGCGAGTGACACCATGATATTCCTACAAGGTTACAAATTATTATTTAGTGTATAGATCATGACACACGATATATAATGGGGTAGTAATAAGAAAATAACACCACAAAACACACCCATACAAGCACAATTGATAGTAAATATACGTGTTTCCTACGGTACAAGTCGGTTTGTTTATCATTTTCTAAGTGACAGTTACACGATATATTCCTACAAGTGTTCATACTATTTTTAGTGTTGAAATCATGACATACGATATATAATCGTAGTAATACGAGTGAGATGACAATGGACTTGGGCGGGAAACTGAACTCGCCATGCCGTAGTCACACCGCACTCACGTATACACACAGACACACCCCTGTCTCGCTCACAAACATGGTTCACTTCAACTCGTCCTATCTCCACAACTATTCATCGTACAGCCCTCCCGATGGTACCATTGGAAAGAGGAAGAGTTAAAGGTAAGGATGGAACAATTTTGAAGTCAGTACACTATATAGGTTAAGAGTGTGAGCGTTGTGAATATAGGGCAAATCGAGGAATTTTGACGCTAGCGGCAGGGTAGAAATGTGGAGGCAAGGTCTACCCTTCCCGGTCTGCAGGGGTTAAAGGGATCGTATACATCGAGTTCATTTCTCGGAGCGCCTTAGATTCCTTCAATGTATGCTAGGAAACACGACCAAAGGAATATAAATGATAATGGTTGGCGAATCCCACCAATTCCACGTTTGTGTACCAAGTGTGATAACCCCTTTGATTCTGTCTATCTGTACGTATAGTTGCATGCCTCTTGATTGATGCTACGGCATAATTAATAATAATAAAAAAAAACTTTAATTAGTGTATCGTTATGCCGGGCTCTGCTAGAAAAAAAAATGGTTTGTGTGTGTGTGTGTGTTTGTTTGAGTGAGGGAGGTAGGGATGGGTAGAGGAAATAGGGAGGTAGGTACAGAGATAGGGAGATAAGGAGGTAGGGAGGCAGGTAGGGAGAGAGGTAGGAAGGTAGTGATGAAGGGAGGGAGGTAGGTAGGTAGATAGATAAGGAGAGAGGTAGGTAGGAATGTAGATACGTAGGTAGAGCGGTAAGTAGGTAGTTAGGAAGATATGTAGGTAGTTAGTGACGAAGGGAGGTAGGAAGGAAGGTAGAGAGGAGGTAAGTTGATAGATAGGGTGAGAGGGAGATAGGTAGGTAAATAGGTAGGAATACATTCTAGGTACACACACACACATCCTTCCTTCCTTCCTTACTTCCATTGTCCTTGCATTTGTTCTCTGTTCCCTGTCTACTTTCCATTCACTTCCATATATCCACCAAGCCAATCAATCAATCAACCCATCTTTATATTTTTTGTTAATGTCTCGTGATCATTGATGTCTTATCTATTACTAGGAAGGTTATGTTTGATTTCACTCGTGTTTGACTCTTTGGGTATTGTTTTGTGAATGAGGCAAATGATTAAACTTAGATGGATTGTGTGTGTGTGAAGGAGGAAAGTAGGGAGGTAGGGTTAGAGAGGGAGGTGGATTGGTAGGTAGCGAGGTGGATATGTAGATAGCTAGGTATAGGGAGGTAGATAGGTAGGAAGGTGGATAGGTAGGTAGGAAGGTGGATAGGTAGGGAGGTAGTGAATAGGTTTAAATGATAAAATTGGAGCGCCTTAATTCCTCCAAAGTATGCCAGGACACAGGACCAGATTAAGAAATATAATGATAGCCTGTTGCCTGGAATAGTTTGGAGGATTCTTTTGCTCCGGATTTACCAACAGTATACTATTTATCTATTTAATTAAGAAGACTGTACATTGTTGGTAAATCTGGAGCAAATTATTCCTACAAACTATTCCAAGCAACAGGACGCTATTATTTTTGTTCATCTGGTTCTGTTTCCTGGCATACTTTGGAGGATTCAAGGCACTCCAATGTAGAAAGAGTGAAGTTCTGAATGTGTGTGTGTGTGTGTGTGGAACTTAAGAGAGAGAGAGAGAGAGAGAGAGAGAGAGAGAGAGAGAGAGAGAGAGAGAGAGAGAATTACAGTTGACTTTAAGATTTTTATTACGAGAGAAAGTATTTAGCAATGAAGGCATTTTACTATGCATGTAATACATTGTAACTTGACTTACAAATAAAATACGAAATCAAAGGTGATCTGAAATTATGCTTACCAAAATATGATGGACAATGAAAACCACCTATGTGTCCGATCATAGTTGGTAGACAAACCAGACAAAGAAAACCACCTATGTTTCCGATCTTAGTTGGTAGACAAACCAGATAACAATGGTGTATCTTTCACTCTAAGGATATTATGAATGTTTAGAATATTAATACATAATAATTAATACATTAACCATAATGGCAATGAGGCGTGAGCTCTGTGAGAACGGCTGATAAATGTTGCATGCCAAACATGATAACCATTAACAAGAAATATTCACTGTTGAGGCTACGAACAACTTTATCTTACCTTCACCTACTCATTGTGTAATATTTTTTTTTTTTTTTTTTATATATATATGATCCGACACTGGACATAGGCTTAATCAAGCCCGTTATCATGGCCCAGGTCAACTGATGTTCACACACACACACGTCACGACTTCCGAACTGGTACCCAGCCACAGAGAGAGGGAAGTGAGGGTAATTCCCAAATACTGCAGCTATTATGGTGCAGCTGTTATAGGTTCTAAATATCCATATCAGCATTCCTCAACCACTCTGCCTCAGAGCTCTTGATTCATTGGCACAAGTATACATGTTTCCCGAAACTTCAACCCTACAGTCCACATTCCTTCCATAACTACACAGCGCCATCTATGGAATGAACTTTGAGGCAGAGTCATGTTCACTACAGACGAAGAGTGTTGACGATCCGTATAATTTTCGAACACACACACACACACACACACACACATACACACTGCTGCCACATTTATGATCTCTTGATACTGGGTGGCCCAGTCGGAACTGTAACAAACTGTACATTTGCAATCCAAAATTTTTATCCAGGTCTTGTTGAAGTTTCGAATAATTTGACAAACTAGTGAACCAATTACAAAGCTTATTCTGTTTCATATTTGCTTGAGTTCACTTAATATTCGATCAGGCTACTCAAAGCAAACCTGGTTATATATTTTGGATTCCGAGTGTACGTATATTGTTTGATTTTGTTAGGCCTGAAAATCTCACTATGGTCACGTATTCTTCAAAGTGATGCTTCATTGCCAAAGGAAACACTTTTTAATCTTTTATATGCCAAACTAAAGTATATTGCTAGGAGAGGACTTGGAACTCAGTACTGACGCTAAATGACATGACAGTTTCTCCATCCCTCGCTATGACTGGTACCATGCAGTGGGACATTCTGTATGGCAGGAGTACCACCCTCACTCGCCACTGTAATGCTCGTGTCTGTATGGGATAGGCTACCGCTACAGGTGGGAGCAAGACCAATAGAATACTAGAATTCTCTAATAAAGTCTAATATATTGATCTTGGGTGGGAGGTTGCTAGGCGGCCGACTGCAGAGCAGACGATCGATATTACATCATGACTTGTCCTTCATATGAATATTTTATACCCTCTCACATAATATATCGTGATATGTATGACTATTTAATTATCGAGCCCGATATCTTTGAAAATATTCTCAATAAATTTCCCGAATTTCTCAGCCCCTAGCAATGTCAATTTATAATGTTCACAATTAACCTGCTGTATGTTAGGCTGTCCCAAAGCCGGGGCAATATAATTCCCTCGGTTTTGGGTTGACCATTATCGCATAATCATTATTATTTTATATGTAACTTTTTTCTGCAACATTGTTCCTCTCACTGCAGTTTTCTTACTTATATGTATATGTCTGCATGTGTTTATTTGTGCGTATATGCATGTGTATGTGTGTGTCTGTGTTTGTATGTGTTAATATATTTATGTACACTCGCGATCAGAAGTTGTGTGTCCTGATCCCCTGGCAAAATGATTCACAAACAGCCTAGTTTTAAAGGTTCGAACATCGGTACGTCTCCCTACAACACACACTTGTTCGAATCATCAAAGCTCGGCTAGTTGTGATTCATCATGGCAAGGGATCAGGCCACAACTTCTGACCCGAGTCACCTCGCCTGCCCTGATTAGACCCACGGTGTTCAGGGGCTCGTGTCAGTGGATGTCGTGGGTCTGGCTGAGTGGGTGATGGAGCGGATGGATGTACAGTCAGCGGCAGAAGTCCTGTCGCCTCACCTGCTTCACCGAGACAGGCAGTGTTCATGGACTCGAGAAATACGCACGTTTTCTACACTTAATAATCTCGATCGAGTCTATGAACATCGCGTGCCTCGGTGAAGCCAACTGTACAATGTGTTTATCATTGTTACTTCATATTATTATCAATATTGTCTTTGTTTTCTTTCATGACATTACCGCAATTATTTACATATGTTTACTCATATCAAATTCCCACCATGTATAAAAAAAACTTCATGGCCTTTAGTGACAACGTTCCCCAGAGTGTTGGGGCTTGTACTAAAGGTAAATAAAGAACTTAACAAAAAAACGTGATAGTGTAAATACAAATAAGGAATATGAAAGGATATGAGGTAATTTCGTTGATTAAACCACTCGTCATTCACTCGTCCAATCATCAATTCATTTCCTCTTTATATAATTATAACTAGACCATAAGTACATGACAATTTGTATAGCCCGACAGACAAACTGAGTCTCTTCATTTAGATAATAATAATAATAATAAGAATAACAAGAGAATCTCCCCTTAAGGTAAAGGAATGATACAATATTTTTTCCTTCCCAGCGGTGGCAGCGTGGAGTGTAAAAAACCGAGTGGGTTGCCAAGTGTATGATAAACGCACGGAAGTGAAGTATGCTTCATTAAGTAATTAGTGGGGTGTTTTTTGTGATGAAAATGTCCTCTGTCCCCCCTCGTCTATGTCCACTTTCCGTGTGTGAATTCCTGGCGCTGTAGGTGGTCACATAATAGTTTGTATAGCCTGACAGACAAACAGAGTCTCTTCATTTAGATATATAAATTTAAGATGTAAATTGTGACAGATTGTTGTTTATTTCTACGTGATTGAGGTAAAGGATCACTTGAGTTGGTAATGTATGGTAATAACTTCAGAGAGATAATAAGGGAGTCTTATATGTAGTACCAGTCTCTCGTTAAAGTGGCTTGCACAGGTCTCTCTCTCTCTGTCTCAGTATCGTCACACCTTTCCTATATATGGAATTACTGGTAACCTAGACCTGTCTAATTAATGGGTCCATATATCTAATATATAAAACACTCTGTCTGTGTGTCTGTCTGTTTGCCGCTATGCATGCGCTCATCCTTTAACCTAGAGTAATAATTTTTATATACGTTTTATCGCTAAAACCTGGAGAGTGGCTTGGCCCTATAATCTTTTTTTCAATGATTAACCCTTTAAAAACGATTTTTTTCTTTTTTTTTTCACCCTCAGCTGACTCCTGGGGGTGAATTTTGTCAATTTTCAACTTTCATGTAGGCAAATTTTGTTCTTGCAGAATGAAAGAGCTTGAATTTACACACCAGGAACTGAAAACAGGAGCCTCCTAGGTGACCGAATTTCCGTATGACAAGAGCGCCAAAGTCCAAAAATAAATAAAATAATATCCCCTGAAACATTATGAAAGAATACCTCATACGATCTGCGTACACACGTTCTCTCTCTCTCTCTCTTACACACACACACACACACACACACACACACACACTCTCTCTCTCTCTTTCCTTTCTACTAACACACACTCTCTCTATCTCTCAAACACATAGATAGATAGATAGATAGAGAGATAGATAGAGATATAGATATAGATATAGATAGAGAGATAGATAGAGAGATAGAGGTAGATAGAGATAGATAGATAGATAGATAGATAGAGTGATAGATATAGATAGAGAGATATAGATAGATAGATAGATAGATATAGATAAATAGAGATATAGATAGAGATAGAGAGATATAGATAGAGATAGAGAGATATAGATAGAGATAGATAGATAGATAGATAGAGATAGATAGATAGATATAGATAGAGAGATAGATATAGATAGAGAGATAGATATAGATATAGAGAGATAGATATAGATAGATATAAATAGATAAATATAGTTAGATAGATATAGATAGATTGATAGATAGATCCCCGGAAAACGTCGGGTATCGCTGCTAGTAGATATATATAACACTCCGTCTGTCTGTTTAGCTGCTATGCACGGTCGCATCATTTTTACCTAGAGTAAAAAATAATTTGCCATTTTGATCGGTGAAGCCTGGGAAGCGTCCTCAGCCTACAAAAAAAAGTTTAAAAATTACCAATGGGGGGGTTGGTTCGATCCCAGTACCCCTGCTGCCCATGCCGAAAGCTGTTATTTGGCCTTAACCGAAAGATCGCAGGTTCGAATCCCCAGTACAATTTAAACATTTATATATATTGTTGACAAATGATACACCATTCTGACCGGTGTAGTCCCGGGAATGTCATCGGTCTAATTTCATTAACCCCTACAGTCCGGTACGGGGTAAGCTTACTCGACGTTTCTACCCACCCGCTCGCGTCAAAATTACTCGATTTACCCTATATTCACAACGCTCACACTCTTAACCTATATAGTGTACTAACTTCAAAATAGGTTCTTACGTACCTTCAACTCTTCCTCTTTCCAATGGTACCATCGGGAGGGCTGTACGATGAGTAGTTGTGGAGATAGGGCGAGTTGAAGTGGACCATGTTTTGCGCGGTAAGCGTGAAGTGTTCTGACGGGTGGGGGTGGCGGTGGCTAGGGTGCCGCGCGCGTGGCTAGGTGCCGCGCGCGTGGCTATGGTGCAGCGCGTGTGGCTGCACACTCCTCCTCACCGCGCCCCTACGAGCCTACCGCGCTGTGTTATACCTACTTGCAACATCTACTGTGTGGCTTGCTGACCATTCCAGAGTGATTTTAGTGCCCCGGGATGAAGTGTGGGAGTAATAAAGAGTAAAAATACACGCGTCCTGTGTCTATATCACCGCACTAATAATAAAATGTACACTTGAATGAATAAATTCGTGTCACTATCACATATTCACTTCCGTATTTTCTTATTGTATCACTATCACTACACTAGTTCCTTATATCTAACGTGTCACTATCACTGCACTTGTTCCTTATATCTAATGTGTCACTATCACTTCACTAAAACTATTGTGTCACTGTCACCATACACTCGTATGTAAAAATAAAAGTGTCACTGTCACTTCATTTCCCATATCTATCTATATATGCTATCTATATATTACCTAAGGTATGATACTCAGAATAGCATTTCCTGGGGCATAGTGGCACTTGACACCCGGTACACCAGTATCTAGTCTCTCTTCTTCTGGTGGGCCGACGTGTCGTGTGCATACAGACATAACACTGGCGGAAGCCTGACCTGCCTGACGCGAGGGTAGGCAGGTCGTCAAGGAAGTGGCGCTCGGCCCAAACTCTTGACCGGAGTCTGTCAAGCTGCCCTCCTGCTGGTGGACGTGCCTGCTGCTGTGGTGTTCTGACTCCATACTCCACCAGCAGCTCCTTCACGACCGTCTTCTCGAACTGGCGAAGGGTGACGGTCGTGCCTTGATGCTGCTGGGTGTAGAGTATGTAGGCGTTCAATACACAGATGTCGATCAGGTGCAAGAACGCCTTTTTATACCACTTGCAGGTTTTTCTCAGGCAATCGATGGAACTGATCATCATGTCTGATTTGTCGACGAGTCTCATGTTGATGTTATAATCAAACACGACATCAGGTTTGAGGATGGGATTACCTGTGTCGCGGTCGACCCTGCCGGAATCCAACATCTCACCCTTGTGCACAGTGGTGAGCATGTGTACTGGCCTCTTGTCATGCCACTTCATGGCAAGTAGAGGGCCAGATTTTCGGATGAGAAAGTCGCCCCGATGTGTTACAGGGAAGGCTGGATACCACTTCCTGTTGGGACGAACAGTGCCACAGGATTCCGTTCCATGCTCTTTCAGGAACTGACTCAACAATGGAGATGTGTAATAATTATCCGTGTACAGAATGTGGTTTCGGTTATAGAAATGGTCCATCAGGTGCTTCACAACAGCACCTGAGAAGCCATGAGGATCATTCTCAGCAATATCCACATCTGAACCCGTATAAATTATAAAATCTAAAACATATCCCGTCTGATAGTCACAGATGACATAAAACTTTATGCCAAATCTGTGCCTCTTAGACGGGATATACTGAATGAAGGACAGTCTACCTCTGAAGAGCATGAGAGACTCGTCGATTACCACTTTCTGGAATGGTCGTAGAAATGCACGGATATTCTGGAGCAACATGGACAATATAGTACGGATTTTCCACAGCCTATCACTCGGGGAGGGACCCAGGTTGTTGGTGAAGTGGAGGTTGGTGAGGATATCCCTGTAGCGGTCCCGTGACATATACCTCCCGAAGATAGGTGTAGATAGTAAGTCATCCGTGATCCAGTAATCCCGCAATCGATGTTTCTTGTTGTGCGGCATCAACATCGTTAGTGCAAGCCACACATACATTTCTGCAATGCTTACATCTTCCCAATCTACCATATGAGAATGTTCCCGGTGCGTTGCATGGTGCCAGTTATTGATAACTTGATTGTAAACGTTCGTCTCCCGAACGATCCACGACACTACAGCTACGTCAAAAAAGGCGACGAAGTAATCCATCATCTTTGACGCAGCTGTACAGGGAATATCTGGTTGAATTCCTGATTTCCGTGCATCAAAAGCAGGAATATCAGGCTCAAAATCCCTGCCATTAGTCCACACAAACGGACCCACATCTGCTACTCGTCGTCGTGGTGGTTGTGGTGGTTGTTGTTGTTGTTGTTGTTGTGGTCGTGCTTGTGAGGATGGATGTCGTGGTCGTGGTGAAAATAACGGGGAGAGAGTGAGGTCCGCTGAGTCAACAGAAGGATCGTCTGGGTCAGAAGATAGCTCCCTTATCTCGTCCGAGATAAGACGTCCTCTCCTGCCTCCTCTCACTCCTCTTACTCTACCTCCAACTCTCCTACTTCTTGATCGGGTTGGTGGAGGTATATCTTCACCCGACGATGAAGAAGAGGTAAAATGTAACCTCCTCTTCCTCTTAGAGGTTGCTATGGAGCGAGTGGAGGAACCACAAGCTCCACTAGGTCCTGCAATAGGTGATAAATCACCTACAATCCCCCTACTCGTCGACGGGATTTCGACTGGCACAGCAGAGGTTGCAAGTATTCTAACACTTGAAGGTGGTTCACTTACTTGGGAGTGAGGTTGAGCAGGTGGAAAAATATCCTCCTCCTCGGTTGTGTAAGCTACCCTCGCTTCGTTATTGATACGAAATTCAGGGTCAGAATCATCTATTTCAAAATAGACATCACTATCATCACTATCACTGTTCACCATAGAGATGGACAATTCGAGTTCTCGCCCTATTGCAGAATCAGTAAGGCGTTGTGGAAGGCGTCGAGTACGTGGAGGCAACGATGGTGTGGAGGTAGCGAGTGGAGCGCGTCGACGCGAGGGTGTAGCGAGCACCGAATCGGACACGGGAGAATTAGCACTACGTCTTCCCGACATCGTGGTGGGTAGCCTACTGGGGAATCAGACTGACTGAACCCTTTTCTGCTATTGGATGGTAGTTGGCTACACTGCTAAATCGCCCAAACCTGCCCAGAATAGCCGCGCTGGGCTCAAAATAGCACTAGATCTCTATGACGGTAGGCGCAGTTGCCCGGTGCCTTACGTAAGATGGCTTACCACGTCAACCAGTCTTTAGGGGTTAATACACACATATACATACACCTGTCCGAGGTCATCAAGGTCATATGTGTGACACGGTACTCGTCTGGACAGCCAGGGTCAGCTTGTTGACCCCTCACCCTTCATCTACCTTCATCTACCAAGTGCCACACATTAAGAACAATACTAAACAATCAAAATGAGGACCAACAATTTGTCATCCAATCAACACACTGGCTTGAAGATAATCCATTACTCCCTACCAGCACTATACTCTCTTAAACATGGAGCTGGCTATCCACAACCTGCTGTAATAAGTCACTTGAAATTTATTGGCCTATTTCACAATAGCAGTCACAAGCAGGGAAAAAACCTACAGAAAAAGATTTGTGTAATCAGCAGTGCAAAATTGAGGAAAATACTTAGTGTTGTGAAACCGTACAAAGTGTTAGAAGTTTCCTGCCACTGGTATGACCTCCCCTCTGTTTCTATCTAACGTGACCTCACTATGTAACAAATTTACACGATCAGCGCTGATATAGTTTGTGATATGGAAGCCTGGCAAGTTATACAAGAGTTGTGTGCCATTGAAAACTACGACCTATTCCACACTCTTAGAACCCCCAAAACGAGTAGGTGGACTTGTGATGTTTATGCACACAGCCGAGCTCCTGAATATTGAATCGCCAAGGACCTTGAGGTCATGTGGGAAAGATTAACACCACCATGTCATCATCGCCACACTGCCTCCATCATTTGTGGTTTGGTATAATTATAACCCCCCACATGCACCCACCCATGCCCTGCTCGTCGACCACATCAGCAACACCTTTGACACCCTACGGGCAAGATATCAATATTCCAAAATGGTTATATGTGATGACTTCAACCAACTAGATACCAAGGAAATAGAAGACCAACTGAGCATCACCCAGATTGTCCACGAACAAAATATCCTAGACCTCATTACCACTGACCTGGCAGTCCAGTACATACCAACTCAACCACTGCCACCCTAGACCTCATTATCACTGACCTGGCAGACCAGTACCTACCACCTCAACCACTGCCACCCATGGTAAGAAGCAACCATCTCTCCGTGTTTTGTGCCCCTGTCACTACCACCTCCCACCACCAAGATAACCATACCACCAAGATATGTAGACCTACACCTGACTCTACTATCAGACAGTTTAAACAGTGACTGATACAGTACTCATGGACTGAGGTACTAACTGTTAGTGATGTTGACAGGAAGTGGGAGAATTACCAAACTACTATCACTCAGGCCTACTACCATTTCTTTCCTACCATGGGTAGTACAACAGATTAAGAGGCTGATGGAGCAGCACAACAAGGCGTTCTATAATGACAGGAGGAGGTATAACACACTGCACAACAAGGTCATCAGAGAACTTAAAGCAGCCAAGAAGGTGTACAACCCCACACAAATTCACCACCTTAAACAAACCAACATCAGTCAGTGGTACAACAAATTAAAGGACCTGTGTGGGATGTGGAAAAAGTTACCTTATCTTCCTGTGTTGACGGACATACCAGCCAGGAAGCAGCTAATCTTATCAATGACCATTTCACCAGAATCTGTCAGACCCTGCCCAGACTGGACTCAGCCCAATTACCAGCTTACCTATCCTCCATCCCTCCCCCACACGTTAATGAGCATGAGGTCACCTATAAGCTAAAATGCTCCACTACTCCTATTGACCTTTCCATGATTTTGTACCGTGAGTTTGCTGTTGAGCTTGCATAACCCCTTTGTTCAACAATTAATACATCACTTAGTCAGATTAAATGCCCATAGGATTACAAAATAGCTTATCTTACTCCAATCCCAAGCCTGTTATGTGAAAAGTTTGTGTTCGACTGAGTTTCAGCCAACATCTCTAATGTAATTGACCCTCAACAATTTGGAAATATGAAGTTATTATCAACCACCCATTGTCTCATAATCCTGATAAATTTTATGTACAGTAACCCGGAAAAAAAGAAAGACCTCAGTTGCCTTTGCATTCATAGATATCAGAAAGGATTTTGATCGAATATACCATAACGTGTACTAAGGAAAGCTCTTGATATGGGAGTGGAGCACAGTCTAGTGTCATGGCTGGCAAACTTCCTGTGTGACAGACATCAGGTAATGTGTCACCAGGATGCAGTATCTATACACTAATATCTCTCGTGTTCTTCCTCATCCTAATCAATGACGCCATAACTGACACAAGTTTTCGCTGACAACCACCTCCTGCAACAACACCTCACCAACCTCCACACATGGACCAATGTTAACAATGTCTCCATCAACCACGGCAAGACAGTAGTGATGCAGTTTCACACAGCTACCACACCACCATCACCACCACCACCACCACCAGTGATGACACTAGGACACCACTAACTACAAGTATCACCTATTTGCATCACCATTTTACAATGTATATTGACAACCCTTGGCTGCCTGTACCAAATAAACCTTTTATTATTATTATTATTATTATTGTATATACACATAAGTATTAACACACACACACACACACACACACACACATACACATACATTAAATGGTAACAGTAGTAATGACTCAACCTTTACTTATCATGGTGTGAACACTTTTACTAAATTGTATTGATTAGTGAACAGGAAGTTTATGTTGTGGTTCTACTAGAGAGAGAGAGAGCTGTGTGTGCTGGCCTGCGTTCATTTACCTGTGTGCATACATCCGTGTGCTTGCGTCAGTGCATGCCTGTGCGTGCGTGTGTACATGTGTGTGTACAGCCATGGCTGATAGTGCTGGACCAGGGTCCAAGGAGTGTTGGAGTGTAACTAAACAGAGTTCGAAAGAGTAAGTCTTCTAAACCTCTCTCAATGTTGAGAAATTCACTTGATCAAACTCAGTTCAGTTGCTCTCCAACACTCCTTGGGACCTGATTGACCACTATCAGCCATGGCTGTATGTGTATACATACATGTATAATAATTATCATTATTATAAGTTTATTTTCATGGCAGTCAGAGACTGATAATTTACAGAGGGGAAGATTACATTAATATTAATTCTAAGATCTATAGGTTACAACTTGGAGACATACTAGTCTAGGTGTATATTTTTCGCACTAAACTGGGAATAGCACTCTGGTGGTAGCAGTCATTGTGAGGGGCTCTTAGCGGCACCAGTTTGTTTTGGTGTCGGGTAACCCTGGCTGGTGTGGGGGCGTCAGGTGGTACGAGGTTATGTAGCAAGCCTTCCCTGAACTTGTTAAGGGCTTGCTCATATATGGCTGTCAGCCTGGGCAGACTCAGGGTGGTGAGGCATCATTGTAACTAGTATAGGCAGGGCCGAGTATGACTCTGCATACCCTCTTCTGAACCTTCTAGAGCTGTTGTTGTTGTGTTTCAAATCCCCTGCTGGAGTCCCCAGAGACTTGAGTCTATGCAGCACATACAGCTTGTATGAGGCTACCTTGACCATCCTAGCGACATGTTGCTTCCATGATAATTGGTCATCCAGAGTGATGCCAAGCAGCTTGAAGGAGTGGATGACTTGGAGTGGATGAGGGCCAATTGTGAGCTGGGGGGGGGGGGGGGGGGCACAACTACAGATGAGGTGCAGACGTGCATCACCAAGGTCTTGGTGTGGTTGATGGAGACGTTGTTGTGCTCTGTCCATGTCTGCAGTCTGTCAAGGGTGGCTTACAGTGGGTTGTAATCTGGTGTCCTAATGTTGACTGGGTGTCGGTAAGGGCATCATTAATCAGCATGAGCAAACATAGTGATCCAGATTTAGTTTCTTACGGAACCCTACAAGTCAGCTGTTGTAGGGGAGATATGGAGCCCTAATAACAGACCACCTAATACCTTCCTGTGAGGAAGTTAGCCAGCCAAGCTACCAGGCTGAGGTAAAGTCCTAGGTTAATGGCCTTGTTGATGACAACAGTGTGATCTACAAGATCAAAATATAATGCTTTCCTAAAGTCTACAAAAGCAAGGGCGAGAGATGTGCTACGTTTGTCCAAGTGGCTGTGGATAAACTCAAGGAAGCTGACTAGGCAGTGGGAGGTGGAGGTGGATTTGATATTGCCGAACTGACGAGTGTCACGCTGTTTGCTAATTTGTGAATAAGACCAGTTAAACACGAAATCTTCACAAAGGAGGCTAGGGAGAGGTGTGATGGCAACTGGGCTTAGGTCATTAAAGGGTTGTGGGATGGGAGTTTTAGGGATGGGAGTGACAGAGGACATTTTTCCAGTCAGCAGGGCATTGATTATGGAGCAGAGGGGCGTGGCTAGTTTATGGGAAAATTCTTTGTAAATATTAATGGAGACGTCATCAGTGTGGTGGATCTGTTAGATTTACTGTAAATGAAGTTATCATATTGGCAACCTCAGCCTCATGGACAGAGGGGAGTGTGGATGGGGAGGGGAGTGGGGATGGGGAGGGGAGGAAGGCAGGGAGAAGGCTGGTCTGAAGAGGGGAGAGGGTTTGAAACATAGTGGCAGAGTGACCATTAAGCTCCTCAGCTACATTATCAGGGGAAAGGTGTGAAGTACAGGGGAAGGAGGGGGATTGCTTTTGTAATCCACAGAGAGATTTAATCTTGGAGTACCATTGTCTGTTGTTGGCCTGTTTTAAGTGTTGCACTTTTTCTGGGTAGTAGCAAGCCTTGGCAGTCCTAATCTCCCTTATTACCATGTTTCTAAGGCTTCTGTACTGGACTGGGTCGGTGTAGTAGTGCCTGTTTCGTAGCTGTAACAGCCGCTTTATTTGTGGTGTCATCCATGGGGTGTCAGCTGGATGTACACGGATGGTCTTGGTGGGGAAGTAGTGATGGTAGGCCTCTGTAGTGGTGTTGACGTAGTTGTGGAATTTAGTGTGGACGTCTAGTGGTTCCGTCACCTCTATCCATGGGTGGTGTACCAGCCACTGTCCAAACTCTCTTATCGACGAGTCAGGTGTTGGCCGATAGGATCGGGTGACAGTTTCCCTTGGCACTGATGTGGTAGGTGCCGGTGACCATAAGATGGACACGTGCTTGCTTCGTCCTACGGGGGTGAGGGGGCGGGGAGCTGAGTACTGATGGTCCAGGTCAGTCAAAATAAGGTCGAGAGTAGCCTGACCGTGGGTGGGGAAATACACGACTTGGGTGAGGTTGAGTTGGTGTTGGATGTCACTCACATCCAAGCGGTTGAAATCCCCACATATGACTAACTTGGCAGCAGGATATCTCACCCTCAGAGTGTCTGTCATCTGTGTCAATAATGTGGTCAGTGAGTAGCTGTGCTGTAGTGGCACGTGGTGGATGATATACAACACAGACTATGATGGAAGTGGTGTTGTGGGGGTGGCAAGGGATGGTCACCCTAACCCACAGTGTCTCCGTGTGTCCGATTATGCACGTGCATGCTGAGGCACACAGAAATTAGAATCCCTAACCACGTGTGATCCTGATAAGAACCACTCACTACAGAATGAGATAGAGAGAGGGGTTTAGTAAAGGCAAATGTGTTTCATAAGGTGGGTGTATAAATCTAACACAGATTTTTTAACACTGTTCTCTCTGACACTTGTGATGGTTCTCCAACGTCTGATTGTCTGGCCTAGACATATTACTATTTAAAGACTCCATCTGATTAATATAATGTTCTACCATATTGTATGGATTGTAATTGCATATAAAATGTCACATTATTTATTTTCAGGTCCTGTTTGCATAATCACACTAATCAATTTAGGCCAAACAAAATGATGTTGGAGGTAGTGAGAAGGAGAATGTGGTGGAGAAATGGTGGAGTAAAGTGAGTACTGGAAATGGGTAAAGGAGAAGGCTAATGGAAAGAGGCTGTGGGTGAGGTGTGGGACAGGGTGTGTAGAAGTGACAGTGATCATTGGGTAGTTAAGTCACCCTCCACTACAAAACAATATTCGTTGGTAACCAGTAACACAAAGTAATTAATTAGAAAATGACTTGACTGAGGTCAAGTAACAAAATTAGTTTACTTGTAATATATTGCAACACTAGATAGAGGGAGGAAGGTTTAATTGCATAACATGGTAATATATTGCAACAATGAACATATAATGGAAGGTTTCATTGCATAACATAGTAATATATTAACAATTTTAGGATACATTAAAAGGATTGGCTCTATTGTGGAATTCTTCTGTTTCCCTTTTCCTTCTGTTTCCTTCTGGTTACTGTTTATCTTCTTCATTTCATTTTTTCTTTCGTGTTAGTGTCCTCCAGAAACAGTATGGCCTTCTTTCTTTCTCTTCCTTCACTTCAAGATATTTAGACTCATTCATTAAAATTGAAATTTGTTGAGCACATGCATATCATTCGTAGACATGAACGTCACTCTTTTATCTTCCATTATTCGGAGATATTTACTATGTAGCTATACGAAGGAAGAGAGCCGGAGGAATGTGGTTTCAGCTGATATAATATTTTAATAGACACATTAATCTGAGTATGGTTGTGAGTTTTAAAACTATAAGGTAAATGCTTATTTCTATTTAAACGTCAGTACAACGAAAACTTAAAAAATAGAATATATCAGAGTGAATAAGGCATAATGAAGACGAGTCAATGAAATAAAACTGATAGGAGAGATTGGGGATTGGAAAGACAAGAAAGAAACAAGAGTTCAGTGTGGTAATAGGAAGGAACAAAAGAGGGAATGATTAATAAAGACAATGGAAACAAGAGTATTTGTCACACTGTATTACCCGTGTTAAACAAATGGTAACGAATAATGTTATATCACAACAGGGACGAAATATTCATGTAACTAAAATACATACTGAAGTTTAAATTAATACTTCATAGCAATGGAGGTATGAATGGAAGGTTATTTAACATTATATGGGGAGAGGAAAGGCCAGGAGAGGAAGTAATGTATTTATAGAAGAAAAAAAACCATGTAATCACAAAACACACACTGTCATTATCTGTGCTGATGACGTGTGTATCTGACAACGTTATTGTATTCATACAATGTTGCCTCTATGACTGTAAATGTTTTGGTATATTTAATTAATAGACAACTGTTTGGCAACATAATATATATTTCTGTGTATTGATGTTGTAAACAAAATCTTCCTCCACCAATATCATATATTTCTCGATAATATTATGATTCCACCTTTTGAACATTTATATAATAATTATAACTTTGAGAAATTTGTTGTTAAATTATTTTAGCTCACATATGATCATCTGTAATATTAGACATTTAAACCATATATACCTGTCAATTCTATCACATAGAGTGTTCCCTGATTAACAGGAACGTTTCATGGACTAAGAAAGACAAACTTCAGGTATTGACTGTACAGCTGTGTTTATGATTCCCTGAGACACATCTTGTGGAGGCAACTTGACCTTGTCTATCCTTACTGGACAGTAGGTAGTTGAATCCAACTGTCTCACCAACACACACAGTGAAGCTAACAATAATATTATATAGAGGCAACTTGACCTTGTCTATCCTTACTGGACAGTAGGTAGTTGAATCCAACTGTCTCACCAACACACACAGTGAAGCTATACTTTCTGCCTATCTATTTACCATTGATGAAATACATTAGTTGTTGCTTGTACAAAATGATAAAAGTAGAATGGTGGTGACTCTCTCTCTCTCTCTCTCTCTCTCTCTCTCTCTCTGTGTGTGTGTGTGTGTGTGTCAACACTCAGGAAATTCCCATCGTTGAGGCAAAAATGGAGTGAGTTTCTTTCCTCTCTCTCCAAGGTTAACACCAATGAGAACTTTTGGGTGTAAGGTTACCCTCCATACACACGGGTCTGGGACTACAAACAATATTATAGCAACAACAAAGGTTTTTTATCCCTTTGTTTAGCCAGTATAAAAATATTATCAGGTGTCTCAGACCAGTTATTACACAGAAGAAGTTATTAATGGTTATTATGACACGTACATTGTGTGTGTGTGTGTGTGTGTGTGTGTGTGTGTGTGTGTTCTCTACTCATAGATTCTAGTGTTCTTCCATACATCCTAAAAGTTTGTATGGTAATAAATATGTAACCCTTGTCAGGGGGAATATGAAAGTTACCATATTGATTTAACAAGATGTAATAACACAATAATTTACAAAGGATTAAGTTGTTCGCAGTACACTGGAGTTTATTATCTAATATGTTTTATTTCTTCCTCCACTGTCCCCTACGAATGACGCCATGACACTTCCTGTGTGTGTATGTGTATGTGTGTGTGTGTGTTTGTATGTGTGTTCACTACCGGATTGGCAACCATCTTGTAGTGTTGTGTTTGTCACAGTTTGTGTAAATCCATTTCAAATTTTGCCTTACAGTGCTTCAACCTCTGGAGTTTATTATCAAGAAGAACCTTCCACATATTGGGTAAAGTATTTTGTTGCTACTATTAATTAAATCCTGCACTCTCTTTATCACTTCCTATCTTTCCTCTCCTATATTCTTTGGTCAGGTTTCTTCTGTGGCAACATTCTTTTCTGTACTGAACAGTTCCACTTTACAATGCTCCCTCAATTCTTCTTTGAGTAATAATAGATACACTTGGACACCACAATGTTTGGTCCACCTGTGTCAGTGTGTGATATTTGTAGCAGATGCTTTCTGGACGACAGACCACTTAAACTATCACAACCTATCACCTAACCTAACACACACACACTATTACAAGGCTACATACACATTAACACACACACACTATTACATGGCTACACACACATTAACACACATACACTATTACAAGGCTACACACACATTAACACACATACACTATATAAAGACAATAGAGTCTTAGCTCTATGTCTTTCTTGTATGTTTATCTTTTCTTGTAACACTATATGATTATATTTTCTCTGTAAATGTGACATGTATTTTTTTTTTTTATTATATTTTGTCTAATAACATTGACAAGCGTTCCACTAAGAACACATATTATAACCTGATTATTATACCACCTCAGTTTGTCATGAGAGAAAAAGATTATTACTTATATCATTATATTTTAATTATGTAT
>JAWZYT010001722.1:160000-177500 GCA_034508575.1 Petrolisthes manimaculis
GCTGAGGCAGAAAGCTAGATACCCTGGTTGAAAGCTTAAAATTGCAGACGGAACATTAGATGACAGAGATGTACGTTCAAGTACATTTCTCTCACAAGCATGAGGTGAGAGAGATGGGCAGATATTTATCAGTGCCTGGTTTTCTTATGGGCACAATTATGCTTTTTGTCCAGGCCTGAGATACACTCGATCCAAAAAGTATCGCGCATTACTCACGTGAAACATTCTGACACTTAAAGCGATAGCTACTGAAAACGAACCTTCCCAGAGGAACCTTGGGGAGGTGGTGGCAGAGTGGATAAAGAGACGGACTGTGGCTGTGAAGGACCCTGGTTCGAATCCATGAGAAAATGTCTGGAATTTTCAGAGGTGAACTGGGTCCAGATATGTCGTCAATTATCCTGGCTACGCCGACACGTCAAGAAAATACCCCCTACATCGTCGTCAACTCACAACATAGAAGATGCCAGACCATATTTCAAGATGCTGTGAGTGATGGTGTAGCTGCTCTCGCCTGATAGTGATGTGTATAAATAAGGTGTCGACATCTAGTGGGACAGAAGAGAAGCTACGGTACTAACATCACCACGAAGCTCCTTTGTCTCATTTGGTGCAACACCCAATAATATCGGGGCCTCGCAAGAGTCACCGGCTACTTAAAGCCTACAGCCCCGAGGTTGAGGTATAAAAATAAAATAAAATAAATAAAGACATCATAAGCGATCTTTAACAGAACCATCGGACTAACCTACGTGATACTTTTTTGATCGAGTTTACATATCCCTTTTCAAAGAATAGATTATCATCATATCTTATCGCGCCAAAACTTTACCCATATCAGGTCAGTATCGTTTGCATCCTTTAGATCTTTGTCGGAGCATTGAGGGCCTCAGACTGCACTCCTGATACCTGGAGTATCTCTAGACCTCCATTGGATGGATCAGTATTGGTCTTGATTACTGACTTGTCCCGTGCGTGGATAGCACTTTCATGGACCGGACTTGGGTGGTGTACAATAAGGTGCATGCCAGGTATTTTTGGCGGCACAAGGTCCTTGTGTGTCTCTTGGAGGCAGATAATGTCAGCATTTAGAGTGACTATAATTTCTGACTTTGTTACGGATGTTCCTTCAATGTAGGGGCTGAGGACTCTGAGGACTCGATTCTTCCTTCTACTCCCCAGCCATCATGTATTCTGGATACCACTCCCCTTTCCGAGTTAATGTGGCCATTCAGGTCTTCTCCGACAAAAATCCTTTCCTCTTGTAGCACTGTTTGTAATATCTCGTCCAGATGTCTCCAAAAAATCTCTTTTTCTTCCTCAGTGCATCCTACTTGTGGAGCGTATGCACACACAACATTCAGCACTAAGCTCTCTACTCCTAACTTCATTATCCTGTCGCTCTTCCTCATTACACTCACCACTATAAATGAGCTTGCACCCTTCACCAATTTCACTCGACTTGTTCCCTTTCCATCTTGTTTCCTGCACACACAGCACTCCAACTCTTCTTCTCTCCATTACATCTGCCACTTCCCAATCCCTTCCTGTCAAACTTCCCACATTCAGGGTTCGACTCTAAGGATTTGGACTAGCTTCCTTGGCCATGCCCGTCCTTGACACAGTAGCCCTTGCTCACTTCTCACAGGAGTCAGGAGAGGCCACTGTGGGATGCTTATGGGGTATGCTCTAGCAGTTTCCGAGACTGTGTTTCCGCGAATTATCATGTTTTGTTTTGGCAAAGATTTAATGGTCGGATGCCCTTCCTGCCACCAACCACAATTATTGTAGGCAGTGGGCCTAGCCTTTGCCTGAAGAGGCAAAGCCTGCAAGGCAGCAGGTGGTGTGAAATCAGAGCCTCACCACCGGATGCAGTTTACAGTCATACCCAGGAGTGAATAAAAAAACGAATAAAATAGTAATAATAATAATAAATAAAATAATCCTTGCAACTAATATTGATCCATTACAAGAATATGTATTAAAATTGGGTTTGTTGTTGTTGTTGTTGTTGTTGTTGTTATTATAATTGTTGTTGTTGTTGTTGTTGTTGTTGTTGTTGCTGCTCTGGACCAAGACTAATTAAAGGTGTAATATAATTATGGTTCATTAGAGCACTTTGATTCCTCCCAAGTGTCCCAGGAAACAGGACCACATTAACATAAATACTGGTGTTCTGTTGCTTGGAATAGTATGGAGGAATCAGTTGCTCCAGATTTACCAACACTGTACTACTTCCCTTTAACTTCCTGGCTAATTGTTGGTATATTTCTAAAGCCACTTTATTTATTTATTAATATAAGTAACAAGTGAGCACTACCATCTTGTATTACCATTTCAATGTTATATTTCATCCAGTATAATGTAACGTGACCGCACTATGTAACAAATTTGACCAACTGGTGAATACAGTGAACACGATCATCACTGATATAGTTTGTGTTATGGAAGTCTGGCAAGTTATACCAGAGTTAAATGCCATTGAAAAGTACGACCTATTCCACTGTCTTAGAACTAATATACGAGGAGGTGGATTTGCAATGTTTATATACACAAAGTATAAAGCAAGATATCAATCTTTTAAAATGCTTATATGTGGTGAGGTCAACTAACTAGATACCAAAAAAATAGAAGACCAACTAAGCATCACCCAGGTAGTCAACTTCCCAACCCATGAACAAAACACCCTAGACCTCATTATCACTGACCTGGCAGACCAGTACCTACCACCTCAACCACTGCCACCCGTAGTAAGCAGCAACCATCACTCCGTGTTTTGTGCCCCTTTCACTACCACCTCCCACATACCAAGATAACCATACCACCAAGATATGTAGACCTACACCTGACTCTACTATCAGACAGTTTGGACAGTGGCTGACACAGTACCCGTGGACTGAGGTACTAACTGTTAATGACGTTGATAGGAAGTGGGAGAATTATCAAACTACTATCACCCAGGCCTACTACCACTTCTTCCCTACTAAGAAGGTTAGGAATCACCCTGCTGACCTACCATGGATAACATCACGGATCAAGAGGCTGATGGAGCAGCGCAACAAGGCGTTTTATAATGACAGGAAGAGGTATAACACGCTGCGCAACAAGGTCATAAGAGAAATAAAAGCTGACAAAAATTTGTACTACCTAACAAAAATCAACCAACATCAGTCAGTGGTACAACAAATTAAAGGACCTGTGTGGGATGTGGAAACAGTTACCTTATCTTCCTGTGTTGACGGACATACCAGCCAGGAAGCAGCTAATCTTATCAATGACCATTTCACCAGAATCTGTCAGACCCTGCCCAGACTGGACTCAGCCCAATTACCAGCTTACCTATCCTCCATCCCTCCCCCACACGTTAATGAACATGAGGTCACCTATAAGCTCAAATGCTCCACTACTCCTATTGACCTTCCCATGATTTTGTACCGTGAGTTTGCTGTTGAGCTTGCATAACCCCTTTGTTCAACAATTAACCCTTAACGTCCGGACCGCGGTCATAGACGGACCCAGGAAGCCTCCGGGTCGTGTCTTACACCCCTGCCATGTGGTGACCGGGCGAGATGAAGCACCGCTATTGCCAATGTCGGCATTTGCGAGCCCAATTTGGCGTTTTTTTTTTCACTTGGCTATACTTCACCACCATCCCTACAAATCACCATCGTCAGTCAGTGTGTTACTGACTGTAAACATGGATGGATGTGGATTAGATTTCTCGTGCATGTCCGATTCTGTGGTGCGCCACGCTTACTTACAACACTGACTGCCACCCTCGCGGGCCACGTTCAGTTGTCGTCAGAGCCACGCCACCTAAGCGAACACAGCCGCGCTCACACGAAAAAGTACCCTTCATTCCTCACTTACTTTCTCGGCAACGGAGAGTTGTAGAGAGCTGAGGTTGGTTTTATTGGAAAGAGGAAGAGTTGATGGTGCTAACAAGACCAAATTTAAGTTGTTCAGTATCGTAGTTTAGATGTACAGAGTAAGTGGAATAGAGCGATTTTGGAAAAATCGGCCAAAAGCGCCTGGCCACACAGTAGGGACTAGCCCCGGACTGACAAAATGGCTATCCATAGTTATCCCGTCACGGAGGGGTTAATACATCACTTAGTCAGATTAAATGCCCATAGGATTACAAAATAGCTTATCTTACTCCAATCACAAGCCTGTTATGTGAAGACTTTGTGTTCGACTGAGTTTCAGCCAACATCTCTAATATAATTGACCCTCAACAATTTGGAAATATGAAGTTATTATCAACCACCCATTGTCTCATAATCCTGATAAATTTTATGTACAGTAACCCGGAAAAAAAGAAAGACCTCAGTTGCCTTTGCATTCATAGATATCAGAAAGGATTTTGATCGAATATACCATAACGTAGTACTAAGGAAAGCTCTTGATATGGGAGTAGAGCACAGTCTAGTGTCATGGCTGGCAAACTTCCTGTGTGACAGACATCAGGTAATGTGTCACCAGGATGCAGTATCTATACACTAACATCTCTCGTGTTCTTCCTCATCCTAATCAATGACGCCATAACTGACACAAGTTTTCGCTGACAACCACCTCCTGCAACAACACCTCACCAACCTCCACACATGGACCAATGTTAACAATGTCTCCATCAACCACGGCAAGACAGTAGTGATGCAGTTTCACACAGCTACCACACCACCACCACCAGTGATAACACTAGGACACCACCAACTACAAGTATCACCTATTTGCATCACCATTTTACAATGTATATTGACAACCCTTGGCTGCCTGTACCAAATAAACCTTTTATTATTATTATTATTATTATTAGCGTATACACACATATGTATTAACACACACACACACACACACACATGCACATACATTGAATGGTAACAGTAGTAATGACTCAACCTTTACTTATCATGGTGTGAACACTTTTACTAAATTGTATTGATTAGTGAACAGGAAGTTTATGTTGTGGTTCTACTAGAGAGAGAGAGAGTTGTGTGTGCTGGCCTGCGTTCATTTACCTGTGTGCATACATCCGTGTGCTTGCGTCAATGCATGCCTGTGCGTGCGTGTGTACGTGTGTGTGTACAGCCATGGCTGATAGTGCTGGACCAGGGTCCAAGGAGTGTTGGAGTGCAACTAAACAGAGTTCGAAAGAGTAAGTCTTCTAAACCTCTCTCAATGTTGAGAAATTCACTTGATCAAACTCAGTTCAGTTGCTCTCCAACACTCCTTGGGACCTGATCGACCACTATCAGCCATGGCTGTATGTGTATACATACATGTATAATAATTATCATTATTATAAGTTTATTTTCATGGCAGTCAGAGACTGATAATTTACAGAGGGGAAGATTACATTAATATTAATTCTAAGATCTATAGGTTACAACTTGGAGACATACTAGTCTAGGTGTATATTTTTCACACTAAACTGGGAATAGCACTCTGGTGGTAGCAGTCAGTGTGAGGGGCTCTTAGCGGCACCAGTTTGTTTTGGTGTCGGGTAACCCTGGCTGGTGTGGGGGCGTCAGGTGGTACGAGGTTATGTAGCAAGCCTTCCCTGAACTTGCTAAGGGCTTGCTCATATATGGCTGTCAGCCTGGGCAGACTCAGGGTGGTGAGGCATCATTGTAACTAGTATAGGCAGGGCCGAGTATGACTCTGCATACCCTCTTCTGAACCTTCTAGAGCTGTTGTTGTTGTGTTTCAAATCCCCTGCTGGAGTCCCCAGAGACTTGAGTCTATGCAGCACATACAGCTTGTATGAGGCTACCTTGACCATCCTAGCGACATGTTGCTTCCATGATAATTGGTCATCCAGAGTGATGCCAAGCAGCTTGAAGGAGTGGATGACTTGGAGTGGATGAGGGCCAATTGTGAGCTGGGGGGGGGGGGGGGGGGGCACAACTACAGATGAGGTGCAGACGTGCATCACCAAGGTCTTGGTGTGGTTGATGGAGACGTTGTTGTGCTCTGTCCATGTCTGCAGTCTGTCAAGGGATTTATCAGAAAATGACTTGATTGAGGTCAAGTAACAAAATTGGTTTACTTGTAATATATTGTAACACTGAATAAATGGTGTAAGGTTTCATTGCATAACATGGTAATATATTGCAACAATGAATAGATGGTGTAAGGTTTCATTGCATAACATGGTAATATATTGTAACAATGAACATATAATGGAAGGTTTCATTGCTTAACATGGTAATATATTGCAACAATGAACATAATTATAATGGAAGGTTTCATTGCATAATATAGTAATATATTAACAATTTTAGGATACATTAAAAGGATTGGCTCTATTGCGGAATTCTTCTGTTTCCCTTTTCCTTCTGTTTCCTTCTGGTTACTGTTTATCTTCTTCATTTCATTTTTTCTTTCGTGTTAGTGTCCTCCAGAAACAGTATGGCCTTCTTTTTTTCTCTTCCTTCACTTCAAGATATTTAGACTCATTCATTAATATTGAAATTTGTTGAGCACATGCATATCATACGTAGACATGAACGTCACTCTTTTATCTTCCATTATTCGGAGATATTTACTATGTAGCTATACGAAGGAAGAGAGCCGGAGGAATGTGGTTTCAGCTGATATAATATTTTAATAGACACATTAATCTGAGTATGGTTGTGAGTTTTAAAACTATAAGGTTTACCCTAATTGTATTTAAATGTCAGTACAATGACAACTTAAATAATAGAATATATCAGAGTGAGTAAGGCATAATGAAGACGAGTCAATGAAGTGAAACTGATAGGAGAGATTGGGGATTGGAAAGACAAGAAAGAAACAAGAGTCCAGTGTGGTAATAGGAAGTAACAAAAGAGGGAATGATTGATAAAGACAATGGAAACAAGAGTATTTGTCACACTGTATTACCCGTGTTAAACAAATGGTAACGAATAATGTTATATCACAACAGGGACGAAATATTCATGTAACTAAAACACATACTGAAGTTTAAATTAATACTTCATAGCAATGGAGGTATGAATGGAAGGTTATTTAACATTATATGGGGAGAGGAAAGGCCAGGAGAGGAAGTAATGTATTTATAGAAAAAAAAAAACATGTAATCACAAAACACACACTGTCATTATCTGTGCTGATGACGTGTGTATCTGGCAACGTTATTGTATTCATACAATGTTGCCTCTATGACTGTAAATGTTTTGGTATATTTAATTAATAGACAACTGTTTGGCAACATAATATATATTTCTGTGTATTGATGTTGTAAACAAAATCTTCCTCCACCAATATCATATATTTCTCGATAATATTATGATTCCACCTTCTGAACATTTATATAATAATTATAACTTTGAGGAATTTGTGGTTAAATTATTTTAGCTCACATATGATCATCTGTAATATTAGACATTTAAACCATATATACCTGTCAATTCTATCACATAGAGTGTTCCCTGATTAACAGGAACGTATCATGGACTAAGAAAGACAAACTTCAGGTATTGACTGTACAGCTGTGTTTATGATTCCCTGAGACACATCTTGTGGAGGCAACTTGACCTTGTCTATCCTTACTGGACAGTAGGTAGTTGAATCCAACTGTCTCACCAACACACACAGTGAAGCTAACAATAATATTATATAGAGGCAACTTGACCTTGTCTATCCTTACTGGACAGTAGGTTGTTGAATCCAACTGTCTCACCAACACACACAGTGAAGCTATACTTTCTGCCTATCTATTTACCATTGATGAAATACATTAGTTGTTGCTTGTACAAAATGATAAAAGTAGAATGGTGGTGACTCTCTCTCTCTCTCTCTCTCTCTCTCTCTCTCTCTCTCTCTCTCTCTCTCTCTGGGTGTGTGTGTGTGTGTGTGTCAACGCTCAGGAAATTCCCATTGTTGAGGCAAAAATGGAGTGAGTTTATTTCCTCTCTCTCCAAGGTTAACACCAATGAGAACTTTTGGGTGTAAGGTTACCCTCCATACACACGGGTCTGGGACTACAAACAATATTATAGTAACAACAAAGGTTTGTTATCCCTTTGTTTAGCCAGTATATAAATATTATCAGGTGTTTCAGACCAGTTATTACACAGAAGAAGTTATTGATGGTTATTATGACACGTACATTGTGTGTGTGTGTGTGTGTGTGTGTGTGTGTGTGTGTGTGTGTGTGATCCTACAAGTTATCCACTCATAGATTCCAGTGTTCTTCCATACTTCCTAAAAGTTTGTATGGTAATAAATATACAACCCTTGTCAAGGGGAATATGAAAGTTACTATATTGATTTAACAAGATGTAATAACACAATAATTTACAAAGGATTAAGTTGTTCGCAGTACACTCGAGTTTATTATCTAATATGTTTTATTTCTTCCTCCACTGTCCTTACGGATGATGCCATGACACTTCCTGTGTGTGTATGTGTGTGTGTGTGTATGTATGTATGTGTGTTCACTACCGGATTGGCAACCATCTTGTAGTGTTGTGTTTGTCACAGTTTGTGTAAATCCATTTCAAATTTTGCCTTACAGTGCTTCAACCTCTGGAGTTTATTATCAAGAAGAACCTTCCACATATTGGGTAAAGTATTTTGTTGCTACTATTAATTAAATCCTGCACTCTCTTTATCACTTCCTATCTTTCCTCTCCTATATTCTTTGGTCAGGTTTCTTCTGTGGCAACATTCTTTTCTGTACTGAACAGTTCCACTTTACAATGCTCCCTCAATTCTTCTTTGAGTAATAATAGGTACACTTGGACACCACAATGTTTGGTCCACCTGTGTCAGTGTGTGATATTTGTAGCAGATGCTTTCTGGACGACAGACCACTTAAACTATCACAACCTATCACCTAACCTAACACACACACACTATTACAAGGCTACACACACATTAACACACATACACTATTACAAGGCTACACACACATTAACACACATACAATATTACAAGGCCACACACACATTAACACACATACACTATTACAAGGCTACACACACATTAACACACATACAGTATATAAAGACAATAGAGTCTTAGCTCTATGTCTTTCTTGTATGTATATCTTTTCTTGTAACACTATATGATTATATTTTCTCTGTAAATGTGACATGTATTTTTTTTTTATATTATATTTTGTCTAATAACATTGACAAGCGTTCCACTAAGAACACATATTATAACCTGATTATTATACCACCTCAGTTTGTCATGAGAGAAAAAGATTATTACTTATATCATTATATTTTAATTATGTATTAACTAACATTTCAGTATGAACATAATACATCTAGCATGTAGTATGTCTGTTGTATTTAAATCGCTGTTTGGAATGTGACACTCTTATTTTTATATTGTCAAATATTCATATTTTTTATTTTAGGTAAAATTAGCATACCGTATAATATTATTAAGCTTTACTGTTATAGCAAAGTGATAGAGGGTTTAACTCTCTCTCTCTCTCTCTCTCTCTCTCTCTCTCTCTCTCTCTCTCTTGTGACAGTGGAAATTTCCTGATAATGTGCAAATGATAAATGTATTAATTTTTTGGGGTACATCCTGTGGTAAGTCCTGCAGGCAGTCGTATATACTGTGTAATGGAAGGTAGGATATGTGAAGGGAAGGATGGAGGAAGGATGGAGGGTAGGATATGTGAAGGGAAGGATGGAGGAAGGATGGAGGGTAGGGTGTGTGAAGGGAAGGATGGAGGGTAGGGTGTGTGAGGGGAAGGATGGAGGGTAGGGTGTGTGAGGGGAAGGAGGGAGGGTAGGATATGTGAAGGGAAGGATGGAGGGTAGGGTGTGTGAGGGGAAGGATGGAGGAAGGATGGAGGGTAGGATATGTGAAGGGAAGGATGGAGGGTAGGGTGTGTGAGGGGAAGGATGGAGGAAGGATGGAGGGTAGGATATGTGAAGGGAAGAATGGAGGAAGGATGGAGGGTAGGATATGTGAAGGGAAGGATGGAGGGTAGGGTGTGTGAAGGGAAGGATGGAGGAAGGATGGAGGGTAGGGTGTGTGAGGGGAAGGATGGAGGGTAGGGTGTGTGAGGGGAAGGATGGAGGGTAGGGTGTGTGAAGGGAAGGATGGAGGGTAGGGTGTGTGAAGGGAAGGATGGAGGGTAGGGTGTGTGAAGGGAAGGATGGAGGGTAGGATATGTGAAGGGAAGGATGGAGGGTAGGGTGTGTGAAGGGAAGGATGGAGGAAGGATGGAGGGTAGGGTGTGTGAAGGGAAGGATGGAGGAAGGATGGAGGGTAGGGTGTGTGAGGGGAAGGATGGAGGGTAGGATAAGTGAAGGGAAGGATGGAGGGTAGGGTGTGTGAAGGGAAGGATGGAGGGTAGGGTGTGTGAGGGGAAGGATGGAGGGTAGGGTGTGTGAGGGGAAGGATGGAGGAAGGATGGAGGGTAGGGTGTGTGAGGGGAAGGATGGAGGAAGGATGGAGGGTAGGGTGTGTGAAGGGAAGGATGGAGGGTAGGGTGTGTGAAGGGAAGGATGGAGGGTAGGGTGTGTGAGGGGAAGGATGGAGGGTAGGGTGTGTGAGGGGAAGGATGGAGGGTAGGGTGTGTGAAGGGAAGGATGGAGGGTAGGGTGTGTGAGGGGAAGGATGGAGGGTAGGGTGTGTGAAGGGAAGGATGGAGCAAGGATGGAAGGTTGGGAAGGAAAGATGAGGTAAGTGTTAGAAGGAGATGGAAGAGGAGGAATGAAGGAAAGGGAGGACATTAAAGAAAGGGAAAGGTAAAATTGGTTAAAGGGGAAGGAAGGGAGGATTGGGGATGGTAAAGGAAAGGAAAGTAGAGGGATATGAAGCTGTAAATGAAGGAAAAGAAGAGGAGGGGAAAGGAGGAGATGGGTAGGGAATGAAAGGAAAAGGTAGATAAGGTAACGAAAGTGTAGAGGTAGGGAGGGAACAGGAGGGATAGGGAATGGAGGGGAGAAGAGGGGTAGAGAAGGGTAGTTAGGGTAAAGGAATGGTAGATAGAGTAAAGAAAAGGAAAGGGAGAGGAAGAGAAAGGGAGAAGGGGGTAAAGTAAGGAGAAGGAAGGAACAGTAGGGGATAGGGAAGGAAAGGGAAGAGTAGATATGGTACAGAAAGGGGCGAGGAAGGGGAAGGGAGGAGAAGGGTAGGGAAGGGTATGTATGGTAAAGGAAGGGAGGGAGAGGGAGGGAACAGGAGGGGAAGGGAGGGAAGAGGAATAGAAATGGGAAGGGAAGGGTTGATAGTGTAACGGAAGGGGAGGGAGAAGGAGGGGTATAGAGAAGAGGGGTAGGGGAGGGAAGGGAAGGATAGATAGTGTAACGGAAGGGGAGGGAACAGGAGGGGAAGGGAGAAGAAGGGTAGGGGAGGGAAGGGAAGGGTTGATAGTGTAACGGAAGGGGAGGGAGAAGGAGGGGTATAGAGAATAGGGGTAGGGAAGAGAACGGTAGGTAGGGTAAAGTAAAGGATGGGGAGAGGAAGGGAAAGGAGATGAGGGGTGGGGTAGGGAAGGTAAGGGAAGGGTAGGGTAGGTATGGTAAAGGAAGGGGAGGGAGAGTGACGAATAGGAGAATGTAAAGGAGGGAAGAGAAGGAGGGATAAGGGATGATAAAGCAGGGGAAGGGTGAGAAGGAATACAATATTAATGTATACAATATAATACAAACAGTAACAGATCTGTTGGTCCTTTAGAGGCTGTATTGATTCTATGGTGCTAACTACTAGTAGATATAATGAATAAAATAGTAATAATAATAATAATAATAATAATAATAATAATAATAATAATAATAATAATAATAATAATAATAATCCTTGTAACTAATCTTGAACCATTACAAGAAAATGTATCAATATTGGGTTTGTTGTTGTTGTTGTTGTTGTTGTTGTTATTGTTGTTCTGGACTAAGACTAATTAAAGGTGTAATATATTTATGGTTCATTGGAGCACTTTGATTCCTCCCAAGTGTCTCAGGAAACAGGACAACATTAACATAAATAATGGTGTTCTGTTGCTTGGAATAGTATGGAGGAATCAGTTGTTCCAGATTTACCAACACTGTACTACTTCCCTTTCACTTCCTGGCTATCTGTTGGTATATTTCTAAAGCCACTTTATTTATTTATTAATATAAGTAACAATGAAGCACTTCCATCTTGTATTACCATTATAATGTTATATTTCATCCAATATAATTTAATGTAAAATATAACATTGTGTAAAATCTGACAACTGTAACGACTCAACCCTTACTTATTATAGTATGAATACACACATACACACACACATATACCCAAACAGTATACACATGTATGTAATTAACACACACACATACACTAATAGTATACACACATACATATTAACACACACACACACACACACAGTGAATGGTGACAGTAGTAATAACTCAACCTTTCCTTATCATGGTGTGAACACTTTTACTAAGTTGTATAGATTACTAAACAGGAAGAGATAGAGAGTTGTGTGTGCTGGCCTGCGTGCATGTGCCCTTGTGTGTACATCCGTGTGTTTGTGTACGTGCGTGCATCTGTAACACAGTACATGTTTCCAATATTAATATACACCTTTATATGTACAGTACTGAGGGACATCTGTAACACAGTACATGTTTCCAATATTAATATACACCTTTATATGTAGTCCTCAGGGTCTGGCTGCATATCTGAAACAACAGGTGAAGTCTCGCTGGACAAGTCCATCTGTGGTCTGGTGGTCACAAAGGAAAGGTAAGTAACACACACAGACAACACATCATCTATTTACTGGTCCATGTGTTCTTATCCTTAGCCATTATCACTCTCAATACACACACATACACACACACACAGACAAACAATACATGACCTATTCACTGATCCAAGTCTTCTTAGCCCTAGCTATTAACACACTCACACACACACAACACATAACGTACTGTAGGTTAATATGGTACCCATGTGAGACCTCTGTACCATAATACATTTACCACACACACTCATGTCTGTATTTACTACACAGCAAATAATATTACTACACCAACACCAATCACATTATTGTAAACTACAAACAGTTGCTCAATTCCACAACGAAAGAAAGAAAGAGTGTAAATGACTTATTGGTGAAATATTTAATGAATTTGGTGAGTAAATAAACTATACACTGATAATCATTATCTAACAGTTGGATAATAATGAAGCCTTACCAGTGTGGTTAGTTAGTGTATGTTATCAAATATCCCGTATTCTGTGGTTGCCTGGAGCACTATAGAAGTCATAGGGATAACGAAGGAACCAAAGGTTCTTTAACAGTGTTTATTATGAGGCCGACAGTAGGTAGGCTACACACACACTGTATAATATAACCTATGGCAGTGTAGCCAACTAGGATGGTGTTACTTTACGATATCATCGCTTGGGTAGATGATATCAACCGTAATGCAGTTTAACCTGAAATGTGGAAGTGGAAATGTGAAACAATATAAGAAATTATGTGTGTGTTTCTTCACTACGTAGATTACTAGGTCACCATTACAGTACATATGTCTCATCTGTGCGTGTTGCTTGCTGTAGCTCCTCCAACTGGACGTCATCATTTAGGTGCTTAACTTCTGAGTCGAGACACCGTACAGCTCGTACTGCAGCAGCAGCCTGTAAAGGGATATCCTTGAGCATGTCATTTTCATCCGTAGGGTTGCTGACAGGGTGGCGGGAATGTGCATCAGGTATGCACAATTGCTTGCCTGCACACCACCTGGCTGTAAATGGGAAGGGCGACAGCTTCTCCTTGAGATGCTGTAGTCTTAGATTTTCAACTGCGTCTAAGGTGTAGTGGTTAAGAATGGGGATGAGTGGACGGTGGTCAAAACGTTGTAGCCCCTTCAAGTAATACCCACATTTGTGCATCACCCAGACTGTGGCCAACATCTCCAACTCTATTGTGGCATACCATGTTTCCGTATCAGTGAGAAAATGAGAGCCACATTGTACCAGACGCAGGTGTCCTCCTCCGTGGTCCTGCAATAATGTGTACTCTATACCATATAGTCTGGATGCATTAGTCTGTAGAACTACAGGTAGATTAGGGTCGAACACTGCCAACACTGGTGGACTGGCCAGCACTCTTTTGACATTCCTGAAAGCGGTGTCATAATCAGCAGTCTACTCTGTCAGTTGGTTGACCAGTCCCATGAAAGATCTCAGGTCAGTTACGTTGGCTGGTGTTGTGAAGTCTCCAATGGCTTTCACACTTTCTCTGGGTCTGGTGCAATTCCATCAGCTGACAGCACAAATCCACAGAACCTTACTCCCGATGTAGCGAGCATAAACTTGTCTGCATTGAGAATAATTCCAGTCTCTCTTCATTTGACCAGTAGTCTGTCTAGCCATTGTAAGTGTGACACGAGTTCCTCGTCATACAGTAGAACATCGTCCACCACCTTCACACAATTGGTGATACCTTGTAGAGCCGTGTCACCTCTTTGGCAAAAAGCATCACCTGTACCTATAAATCCCATGGGGCCACGAAGATACCTGAATCTCCCATAAGGTGTGAATAATGTAGTTAATGGTTGGTCTTCCTCAGCCAGCTCTAACTGCCAGTAGCCACACAAAGCGTCAACGACTGTGAAGAACTTGGATCCAGGTGGGATACTCCTAACAGCTGCAAATGGTGTGGGAAATGGGTGGGCTGGACGGGAGACTTGACTGTTTAACTTTGAAAGATTCGTTGTTATATGCACTCCACTGTGTGGCTTGGGTACCACGACAAGTGGGTGGCACCAGGGTGACGGGTCGTCTCCTGCAGGCGTGATAATACCCTGGCCTCCATGTTGAGTATCTCCTTCCTTACTTCTTCCTGGTATGCCAACGGGATCTGTCGCAGGGTGTATATGGCAAAGGGTTGTGCATCTTCTCGTAAGTGTATCTTCATGGGTGGCCCCTTCATAGGCCGTAGTGTTGTCTTGCTCAGATCCTGTTTTGTCACTAACACGTCTGCACACTCCTTCAGGTAGTACTCCCTAGCCTGTGAAGGCGTTGCAGTATTCGACCAGGTTGGAGATGGCTTGGCTGGTGACGGTAGTCCTGCTGCACTACTACCTTTCCCTTTCTGAACACATGCATGAGTGACCTGGGCAATCGGGTGGGGAAAACGCTAGAGGATTAGCGTTAATTCTCTGCAAGCCCGGTGGGAAAGGAGTGGTATGGAGAATCCATGGTGAACATCCATCCATTCCTGTGTACAATGTTCCTCCACCTGTAGTTGTACCGATCCGACTGCAGACTTCATAAGGGACCCGTCAGCTGCATAAGTTGGAGTCTGTGGAGGTGGTTGAAGATCACTAAGAGACAATCCGATGTGTTGCAAGTGGTCTGGACCAATGATTGTTGTGTCAGCTCCCATATCAGGTAACATGCCAAGGGTGTATGTTCCTTTTCCGTAGGTAACACTGACAACAATGAGTGGGGAGGTCTCGGAGGGGGTGCGAGTGGCGGCTTGGACACGACGAGCACCACTACCCTTGGAGTCCTGGGTGATATGCCCAGCAGACTGTCGTCGTCCTCCCTTAAATTACTCCTCTCCAGCCTTCGTGGTCGATTGGCAACAACTGTCAAAATGACCTATTTTAGTACAAATACGACAAGTAGCATTTTTAGCAGGTCAATATGGCGTTTTTGCAAAATGTCCTTTTTACCACAATTACGAGATGTGAGATATAGTGGCTGAACATTGGCCCTTATCATGTGTCTTACCACAATTCTGACACATGCCTGGAGGAGTGTACTTGTCCTTACAGGGTACTGTTTATGTTTCTTCTTCTTTTTATACTTTGACACAGCACAAACATTTATAGAAGTATGCCTAGCTGCTTCATGGGCATAACAGTGCTATACCACTTGGTCAAGGGACTTAGTAGGTATGATACGGATTAATTCCTACACTAAATCTTGATCCCTAATACCCATTAAAATCACCTGTTTCATCTGAGTTTCCTCACAACTAACATCACCTCCCTTACAGACATCCACTGCTTCAGATAAATTCTTTACTCGAACAAAGAACTCATTGAACTGCTCACCTGCCTCCTGTTTACAACTAAACAACTCACATCTTCTCAAGGCTTCATTCGTTTGAGCCTTGAAGAACCTGTCAAGGGTTGCGAGAACGACTGTGATAGGTGTGGAGTCGTCCTTTGGCACTTGTAGATGGTAGTGTAAAGTGTAGAGCATTTCAGGTGTAAGGCCCGTAGTTTAAAAAAAATGAGGGCACTTACTGCAGCTCTGTGAACCCTCGAAATAATCCAAGCCACAGAACCCTTCAGTATTTCTAATTGGGAATCAGTTGCCTGGAGTAGTTTGGAGAATTCATAGAGCTCCAGTAAGAGCCCTCAATTTCTTTTTTAACTACGGGTGTAAGGCATGTACAAGTGTGGTTGGTTAGGAAGGTAACAAACGAATATCACTGTATAATGGACCCAGTGTTATTGTTATTGTTATAGTACATACATCATATGTGAACGGAGTGTAATACTGTGAGTGTTTACAACGATAGGGTAGTGTGTGTGTGTGTGTGTGTACAGGGGCTGTTATTAATATTGTTTATATTACAGACATCATGTGCAGATGGAGTGAAATATTATGTGTGTGTGTGTGTGTGTGTAGATTGATAGTGTGTGTGTGTGTGTGTGTACAAAGATAGAGTAGTGTGTGTGTACAATGATAGGATAGTGTGTGTGTGTGTGTGTGTGTACAATGATAGGATAGTGTGTGTGTGTGTGTGTACAGAGGCTATTATTATTATTATTGTTTATATTACAGACATGATGTGTGGACAGAGTGTAATATTGGTGATGGTGGTGATGGTGTTGGCTCTCACACCATCTATTGATGCTCGTATACGTACTGGTAAGTTGGCTCATTATTATTTGTTACTATTTGTGTGTGTGTGTGTGTGTGTGTGTGTGTGTGTGTGTGTGTGTGTATGCTAAAAAGAGAGAGGAAGGAAGAAGGATGTGTGTGTGTGTGTGTGTGTGTGTGTGTGTGCTAAAAAGAGAGAGGAAGGAAGAAGGATGTGTGTGTGTGTGTGTGTGTGTGTGCTAAACAGAGAGAGGAAAAAAGATGTGTGTGTGTGTGTGTGTAAGAAAGAGAGAGTAAGGAAGATGTGTGTGTAAGAAAGACAGAAGGAGGAATAGGTGTGTGCGTGTAAGAAAGAGAGCGTAAGGAAGATGTGTGTGTAGGAAAGAAAAGGAGGAATAAATGTGTGTGTGTGTGTGTGTGTGTGTGTGTGTGTTGTAATAACCATATAGTTTATTATAATCAAGCAATGTACTGTACATTAGACAAAAATCATCGAGACGTTGTTGATTAAAATTACCCAAAATATTAATCTTACCCAATATTAATATTAACCAATATTAATATTAACCAATATTAAAAATACCCAATATTAAAATTACCCAATATTAAAAAATCCTATATTAAAATTTCCCAATATTAACAATACCCAAAATTAAAAAAACTCAATATTAAAATTACC
>JAWZYT010001722.1:182500-200000 GCA_034508575.1 Petrolisthes manimaculis
AAAATAAGGCATGAGAGATATAGAGAAAGAAATAAAGAAAGAAGGTAGAAAAAGAAGGCATGAGAGATAGAGAGATAGAGAGAAGGGGGAAAGAAGGCATGAGAGAGAGAATGAGAGAGAACAAAAAATAGAGGGAAGTTGGGAAAGAAGGCATGAGAGAGAGAGAGAGAGAGAGAGAGAGAGAGAGAGAGAGAGAGAGAGAGAGAGAGAGAGAGAAAGAAAGGAGTTACAAGAAGGGAAATTACTAAAGTAAGTGTAAATTATATATAATTATCTTATCATAGTTACCCTATAAAATTCTGCTCATTGATCATTTTCTATAAAACAAAGTCACCAGAGAAAACGAATGAAGCACTAACTATTATATTATTTATTGTAATTGCTATTTGTCTCTTTTTCTTTCTATTTCCTTTGTTCTTAGTATCCACCTCTCTATCACCATTTACCAATTCTTACAAGGCCTCTCTCTCTCTCTCTCTCTCTCTCTCTCTCTCTCTCTAACTGTATTGATAAGGAAGGATAGAGAAGGAGGTTATGAAGGTGAACACAACACTATCATGTCATTGTCTCACCTTCAGAGTACACCAATGTATCGACAACATGGCCGGGAGTGGACATAGATGTGATGGAAGGGGAGGAACAGGTGACCAGACTTACCTTCAAGGACCTACCAAACCAACACTGGAGTATCAGGTTGTGGTACTCTGATGATTATTATAATGGTGCCTTGGTAACAATGTCCCACACACCAAATAACATCATGACTCAACATGTATGGCTGGAGGTGAGGTGTATTGGTGGGTACATTCCTGACTACACCCGTGTTCAGGTGTACAATGACAAACCTTCAAACACATCACCTCCACGATACTACTTGGTTCAGGTCAGTTGTGTTTACCTTCTTCTTCTTCTTTTTCTTCTTCTTCTTTTGCTGTTGTTGTTGTTGTTGTTGTTATTGTTGTTGTTATTGATTAATAGTTAATGCTGTTGATAGCAATAATAATAATAATAATAATAATAATAATAATAATAATAATAATAATAAAAATAATAATAATAATAATAATAATAATAATGACAATAATAATAATGACAATAATAATAATGACAATAATAATAATAATGACAATAATAATAATAATGACAATAATAATAATAATGACAATAATAATAATGACAATAATAATAATGACAATAATAATAATGACAATAATAATAATAATAATAATAATAATAATAATAACAATAACAATATCAATAATAATGATAATATATAGGTGTGTTTATGAATGTGTAATTATCATATTTTAACATTACAGGTGGGTATAGACTGGATGAGGGTGACTGAGACCACACCAGGACACAACCAGACTATACAACAACACAACTGTAGCCGGCCATTGTCTCACCATCCCAACCTTACTATTACTCTTTATTGTGGTACTTATTCTTTTTACGTGAAACCTAATGAGTGTGGTACAGTGAGTCAACCCTGTCCCACTGGTGAGTGTAACCAAACTTATCTTATACACAACATATAACATACAACCTGACCTATCAACACACACACACAGGGGACACTCAATGGTTTACACACACACACACACACACACACACACACTCAATGGGAAAAGCCAACCAACAAATAATTCAGTGGTTTATACACACACAGAGGGGACACTCAACGGTTTACACACACACACACACAGAGTAAAACTCAACGGTTTACACACACACACACACACACACACACACACACAGGGGAAAACTCAACGGTTTACACACACACACACACACACACACACACAGGGGAAACTCAATGGTTTACACACACACACACACACACACACACAAGGGGAAGCACCAACCAACAAATAACTCAGAGGCTTACACACACATACCTACACACACACATCAACCAACAGACAATTCATTGGATTACATACACACACACACACACACACATATATATATAATGAGTATTAATAGTGTTAAGAAATAATACCTTGTACACAGTATAAGTCAATATAATTATAATGATAAGATAATGAGATCATTATTATGTCTCTCTCTCTCTCTCTCTCTCTCTCTCTCTCTCTCATGATCAACATTGGTATTAATATATTTGTTTTTTTTCTCTTATACTCACTATGTGTGTTAATATTTCAGACATTATGCAAGATGTTACAGACATTGAGAAAGATATCACGGAAATTAAAAAAGAAATGACTGACCTTGAACCCAACACTACTGACTCTGAACAAGATACAAACTCAACACAGAAGATAACGTTGTGTGACCAGGTGTGGAAAGCAGAAATCCGGAGTGTGGCATTGTATTTGCCGAGGCTGGAAATTGTGACCTTGGCCTTAGCCACAATAATATCTGCATTTATATACTTCTCTTGGATTAGGTTTGTGGACATTAACATTATGCTGTACCTTGCCCCAATGTATCGTAGGCTGGCTCTCCTTCTTTATAAACGAGCACAAGTACCAGACAACCAGTAACAAGGAAACACACACACATACAGACACAAGTACCAGACAACCAGTAACAAGGAAACACACACACATACAGACACAAGTACCAGACAACCAGTAACAAGGAAACACACACACATACAGACACAAGTACCAGACAACCAGTAACAAGGAAACACACACACATACAGACACAAGTACCAGACAATCAGTAACAAGGAAACACACACACATACAGACACAAGTACCAGACAACCAGTAACAAGGAAACACACACACATACAGACACAAGTACCAGACAATCAGTAACAAGGAAACACACACACATACAGACACAAGTACCAGAGAACCAGTAACAAGGAAACACACACACATACAGACACAAGTACCAGACAACCAGTAACAAGGAAACACACACACATACAGACACAAGTACCAGACAACCAGTAACAAGGAAACACACACACACATACAGACACAAGTACCAGACAACCAGTAACAAGGAAACACACACACATACAGACACAAGTACCAGACAACCAGTAACAAGGAAACACACACACATACAGACACAAGTACCAGACAACCAGTAACAAGGAAACACACACACATACAGACACAAGTACCAGAGAACCAGTAACAAGGAAACACACACACATACAGACACAAGTACCAGAGAACCAGTAACAAGGAAACACACACACATACAGACACAAGTACCAGACAACCAGTAACAAGGAAACACACACACATACAGACACAAGTACCAGACAACCAGTAACAAGGAAACACACACACATACAGACACAAGTACCAGACAATCAGTAACAAGGAAACACACACACATACAGACACAAGTACCAGACAACCAGTAACAAGGAAACACACACACATACAGACACAAGTACCAGACAACCAGTAACAAGGAAACACACACACATACAGACACAAGTACCAGACAACCAGTAACAAGGAAACACACACACATACAGACACAAGTACCAGACAACCAGTAACAAGGAAACACACATACATACAGACACAAGTACCAGACAACCAGTAACAAGGAAACACACACACATACAGACACTAGTACCAGACAACCAGTAACAAGGAAACACACACACATACAGACACAAGTACCAGACAATCAGTAACAAGGAAACACACACACAAACACACACCTACACACACAAATACCAACAAACCATTAACAATGAATTTAAGCACACATCACATTATGAACTTTGTTTACTCTTGATAAACAGTATAACCTATTTTATATTTATCATAATTATTATCTAATTTCATGTTTTCAGTAAAAAGTTTTAATACCATCTTTTTACTAATAATTTCAATGTTTTATTATATGACAAAATAAACTGCATATTCTATTAATTAAGTTGATATGTTTTATATAAAAGACCTGCTGTTATATTGTTATACTCCACTATAAGGAGTTATAACATGATATCAACAACTTGTATTATTTCTATGTACTTACTATAAGGAGTTATAACATAATATCAACAACTTGTATTATTTCTATGTACTTACTATAAGGAGTTATAACATAATATCAACAACTTGTATTATTTCTATGTACTTACTATAAGGAGTTATAACATGATATCAACAACTTGTATTATTTCTATGTACTTACTATAAGGAGTTATAACATAATATCAACAACTTGTATTATTTCTATGTACTTACTATAAGGAGTTATAACATAATATCAACAACTTGTATTATTTCTATGTACTTACTATAAGGAGTTATAACATGATATCAACAACTTGTATTATTTCTATGTACTTACTATAAGGAGTTATAACATAATATCAACAACTTGTATTATTTCTATGTACTTACTATAAGGAGTTATAACATAATATCAACAACTTGTATTATTTCTATGTACTTACTATAAGGAGTTATAACATAATATCAACAACTTGTATTATTTCTATGTACAGTCATGGCTGATAGTGCTGGACCACGGTCCAAGGAGTGTTGGAGAGCAACTAAACAGAGTTCCAACAAATTATTTTCCAAACCATTCTAAATAATGAGAGAGATTTAGAAGACTTAATTTTTCGAACTCTGTTGTTTTTCTCTCCAACACATCTTGGACGCTGGTGCATCATTATCAGTCATGGCTGTACCCACTATAAGGAGTTATAATATATGTGTGTGTGTATTTTAGTTTTGGTTTATTGTGAGAGGGATAGAGAAAGAGACACACAGAGAGAGTATGTGTGTTTTGTTTCTTGTGTGTGAGAGAGAGGGAGAAAGAGAAAATGTATGTGTGTGTTCTATACCTAGTATAAAATGAATTAGTGATTTTCACACTGATGTTGCACTGACACACACACACGGACCTTTACTGTTTTTTGTACAGATATTTACTTTGAATATAAACTGTATTTTAATGAGATAGTAGTCTATTCTTTTGGTACAGCCACAATCAAATAACCAACGACACTTTCCTTCCATGGTACAGCCGGCAGCATAAATTTGTGTCTGTCTCATGACTTTAATAATGTTAATATGACCAGATAGTTGCATTCTCAAATAGTTTTTATACCAACAACATACGTAATTTACCACATGTGAAATATATCTGTCATCTCTGCATTTACATTGTGTAATATCATCATTATAGCTCATACATACATAGGTGGAAATGAAGTGAACTTATGCTGCCGACTGTACATACAAATTAATCAGTATCTTTTCACAATATAATCATAGAACAACTTATGTCAACTCAACCGCCATCAATTGTTATTATGAGGTGCTGCAAAATCATACAAGTGTTGTTCTTTATTACCAAGATAATATTTACTACGATGGAAGGAGAGTGTTGGTGGATATTTGATTGTGGCTGTACACCTGAGCTCGTAAATTCGTGACCACGTACTTATATGTTTATGTCATTTGAGCTGGTAACATTTATTTGGGACCACGTACTTCGATGTTTATGTCATTTGAGCTGGTAACATTTATTTGGGACCACGTACTTCGATGTTTATGTCATTTGAGCTGGTAACATTTATTTGGGGAGGAATAAGAGTTGGTGGAACATAGTAGATGGATATGATACAATCTTTCACTTACAACGACACCTTCTCCACACAGTGTTACCAGCTCAGATGACATAAACATTTTGAGGATGTGGTCGCGAATTTACGAGCTCGAGTGTACATTGGAATACCATGATTCACCCAAAGTATGCCAGGAAATAATTCCAGATGAGTAAAAATAATTGTACCTGATATTGCTGGGAATAGTTTGTTGGAATTATTTGCTTTGACTGTAACCTGTGATTTAATAAACACAAAAAGTTTGCATTTGTTGCAAATCAATGTTTTATTATCAGTCCTCCTTTGTTTATTAATTAAAGTCTTTTTATCTGTGATGGACAATAAGGGTGAAGTGATACATACAAACATACATAGAAATAATAAAGAACTGATGATAAACAACATTACTCTATAAAAAAGAAAAGAAAATATAAACACACACACAGACACAGAAAGAGTATTTGTAGAATATGTAAGTTGAGACTTACTGTAATAAAACGTTGGTATTATTAATGGTTATGATTATGAAACATGAGTATTGACCAAGATGATAAAGGACATATTGCTTGGCTGTTACCGGAGAACACACACACACACACACACACGTTCTCTCTCTCCTACACAAACACACGCACACACTATCTCTCTCCTACACAAACACAAGCACACACTATCTCTCTCTTACACAAACACACGCACACACTATCTCTCTCTTACACACACATACACACGTTCTCTCTCTCTTATACACACACATACACATACATAAAGTAGTAGTGGCTGACAGTGGTAGTGAACGGGTGTGTTTATGTAAGGCGTCTCTGAGCTTCGGGATATTTTGAAGACAACAAGTGGAGCCCGGCTACATTCTCAACTTTGGTCACCTGGTAAAGTTTAATATAAGGGTGAGTGAGTGAGGAAATCCTGTCTCCAAAAGTTTATATATAGGAAAGGCGATAGTTAAGGGTGTGTGGGAGTAGGGTGACAGGCTTGGGGGGGTGGGAATAGGGGGACAGGCTTTCTACCCACTCCAAACTTGTCCCCCTATTCCTGCACCCCATCAGTCCCCCCCCCCAAGCCTGTGTCCCTACTCCTGCACCCCCCCAAAACTCCCCAAGCCTGTCCCCCTATTCCCCCACCCCCTTAAGGACCCTGTGATCGTGTATGAGACTTGGTGGCTTCTGATTCCTCCTTACTATGTCACGAAACAAGCTCCTTCCATATAGGTGTGTATGTGTGTGTTTCATAGCAATGTTTGAAGGACTCACTAACCTCCAATTTTCTAACTACAACACGGGGACACTTAAAATAAGTAAGAAATAAAACGTAATAAAAGTGTAGGTGACGAAAATGAATTTGGCTAGACATAGTTGTGAGAAATTCCAGGCAGAGAGAAACAGAAACGAGCACTAATAAGTTTACAGCTCTGGTTGAAGCTTTGAACAGGACAAATTCATCAACGAAGTAATTCCAATGGAGATTTTATTGTGCATTTATTTACTGTCTCTAGGTATTGAAACACACCTGAATATTTATTAGTGCTCGTGACTGTACATGAGATGACTGTACAGTCTCCTCCACTCCCGCTTTCACCAGTTCAGCGTTACCATCGTATACACCAGGCATTGTGTGAGCTACCAGTTCCGTCTCTCACATCTGAAACACCTGCCATCAACCCTTACTCTTACTCGCCTCACCTGCTTCGCCGAGACAAGCAGTGTTCATGGACTCGAGAAATATGCACGTTTTCTACACCTAATAATATCGAGTCTATGAAGATCGCGTGCCTCGGTGAAGCAAGTGAGGCGACAGGACTTTTGCCGCCGACTGTACATCAGATGATAAAACAGAGAAAGGTAAAGAAGGGAGGGATAGTGAAAGGACAGGACGAGAATATGAACTTCAAATTAAAAGGGTTACACCATTTTTTTTTTCTATACCTCAACCTCGGGGCTGTAGGCTGTCAGTAGTCCATGACTTGTGAGGCCCCGAAATTATTGGGTGTCTCACCAGATGAAACAGTAGTGGAGCTTCGTGGTGATGTTGGTACCGTAGCTTCTCTTCTGTCCCACTAGATGACGACACCTTATTTATATACGTCACTATACAGGAGACAAGAGGAGTTACACACACACACACACACACACACACACACACTACTATGCATTTCAGGCCTCGCGAATCACAGTTTTTCGCGATTTTCAGCCGAAGTAATTGTTTAATAGGTTTGGTACTTTGGCACAGTGAACAACACCCCCCAGCCTAATTTTGAGTTGGATTTTGTTAAAAAAAAAACTTATGTCACTAAGGAGTATATTATTGTATTATTAATGATGTACAGTATTGTATGTGTGGGATGCGCATGGCGCTGCTGCATTGTTGTTTATGCTGTATGATGGGAGACTGAGACTCCCAGCTGTTTACATAGAATACATAGATCCCGGCAACTCATTGTTTCTGTGATCCTCACACCCTCCAGTCTCCTACAAGATGTCATCAACTCTAACAGGTTATGGGCCCAGACACAGACTAGTGTTTGATGGAGATGGAGAAAAATTTGAAGTGTGGGAAGGCAAGTTTCGAGGTAATTTGATGACCAAGGAGCTTGATGAAGTTTTACTGGAGGGAAGGACGCCGGAAGAAAGTAAGAACAAACAAGTATATGCAGAGTTGATTCAGCTACTAGATGACAGAAGCATTACCTTGATTCTTCGCGATGCAGCAGATAAAGGCAAGGAAGCATTGCAGATCCTAAGGAACTATTACCTGGGTGCAAGCAAACCTAGGGTGATTTCACTGTACAAGAAACTGTCAACACTCAGGCTGGGCGGAGACGAACAGTTGGTAGACTACATAATAAGAACAGAAGCAGTGACAGCAGCACTAAAGAAAGCAGGCGAAGCAGTAAGTGATAGTATGACTATGGCGATGGTGCTGAGTGGACTCCCTCAAGCATACGACACCTTCAGCACAGTGGTGGAACAACGGGAGAAGGAAATGACGTTCCAGGAGTTCAAGAAGGCCCTGATGAACTATGAAGAATCAGGAAAGTTAAGAAGCTCCCGTGAGGAAGAAAGTGTGATGAATACAAGCAGATTCCCACTGAAATGTTATGAGTGCCACCAGCCAGGTCACAAGTCCTTCCAGTGTCCCCAACGAGCCCAGCAGAACCATAGGTGGTGTAACAAGTGTAAATCCAATAACCACAACACACACCAGTGCAGGAAGAAGAATGCCACCACAGCAAACACAGTAAGCAGTGAGGGAAACCAAGCACCAAGAGGAGAGGACAGTGACGAGGGTGACAACTTCCACAACTTTGCATTCCAGGCCAGCACACAATCTCTCAAGGATAATAAGGCAGGTACCAGTACATTGTTGGTGGACAGTGGTGCATCAGTGCATATTGTAACAGACAAGACCAAGTTTATTAGATTGGACAGAGACTTTGAACCAGATAAACAAGTGATGCAACTAGCAGACGGAAGTAGACAAACTGGAGATGTATTAGGCAGAGGTGATGTTAGTGTGATGTTGTATGATATAAATGGTAAACCAAGGGAAATGGTGATGAAAAATGCTTTATACATTCCCTCATATAAGTTTAACATATTTTCGGTTCCAGCTGCAACAAGAAAAGGTGTATGTGTAAACTTTGAACCTAACCATGCAGAACCAGTTACACCAGATGGCTCTGTATTCAATGTGAAAAGAGAGGGTAACTTATACTTCAGTAATAATGTTGAAAATGTGCAAGTGAACGTTGAGGACATTATATAACTTGAGAAGGCAGTGGAAGGTATGCATATTTCTGGTGAAAAGGAAAGAGTTCATTGTGAAGCCTGTAGGTATCTTAGGAAAAATGAGTAAATCTACAAACAGGAAACCAGATAAAAGAGCAACTAGGAATTTAGATTTAGTACACAGTGACTTAGCTGGCCCAATGAATGTAGTGGATAAGGGAGGATTTAAATATGCAATTACATTTGTGGATGATCATTCAGTAGCCTTCATGGTTTACCTGATGAAAGAAAAGAGTGATACAATATCAGTCACAGAGAAATTTCTAGCTGACAGTGCACCTTATGGATCTGTAAAACGTTTGTGGACTGACAATGGTGGTGAATATATATCCAAGGAATTTAAATCCCTCATGGTGAAACACAAGATTAAGCAGGAGTACTCAGCACCTCATTCCCCGCATCAAAACGGTACAGCAGAACGTTCTTGGAGAATCATGTGTGAAATGGCACGATGTTTCTTACTAGAGGCTGATTTACCCAAAATGATGTGTCCTTATGCTATGAAAGCCTCTGCATACATAAGAAATCGCTGTTTTAATCCAAGAACAGGCAGAACTCCAGTAGAAGTATTAACTGGGAGTAAACCAAACTTAAGTAATATGCATATTTTTGGTACAGTATATATCCAAAATTGTAAATAGTTAGATGCACGCTGTGAGAGGGGAGTGTTTGTGGGATATGATGGACAGTGCCCAGCTTATCTTGTGTATCTTCCAGAGAAGAGGGAAGTTAGGAGAGTAAGATGTGTAATATTTACAGAGAGGTTTGAGATAGAAATGCCAAAGATTCTAGGGTATGAGAGTGGTAATGATGATGATATGCATTGTCCTTCCAAGCCTCTGTGCAGGCAACCAACAAAGGATTATCCAGATCATGTAAAATACAAGAATAAAACTAATGGAGCCAACACTGACGAGGGTTATGCAAGACAAAACTCTTCGAGAGTGAGAAACACTCCCAGCTACCTGAAGGATTATGTTTTAGAAAGGGATGATGATGATGAAAATGATATGTTAGCATGGTTTACTATCCATTATTGTCATAAGGTATGTGAGACCCCTAATACTTATGTGGGAGCAATACAATCCCCAGACTCACAGTTATGGCAAAAAGCTATGCAGGAAGAGATTGATGCCCTAATTGAGAGTAATACATTTGAATTAACAGAGCTACCTGAGGGGAGGTCTTTTGTAGGGAGTAAATGGGTCTACTCAGTGAAAGATGATCCACATAATGGGGAGAGACATAAAGCCAGATTTGTAGCAAGGTTTTTTTTCCCAAATTTATGGGGTAGACTACCATGAAACTTTTTCTCCAACTGCCAGACTGACTTCATTGAGAATGTTATTACAGTTAGCTATACAAGATAATTTACAGATTCATCAAATGGATGTAAAGACTGCATATCTGAATGCAGATATTGATTGTGATATATATCTTGAGCAACCGGAGGGCTTTGTCAAAACTAATGAAAAAGGAGATAAACTTGTCTGTAAATTAAAGAAATCCCTGTATGGTTTAAAGAAGAGTGGCAGAAATTGGTATAACTTGTTGCATGATAGTCTGGTTGAGGAAGGGTTAGTTCAATCATAATCGGACCATTGTGTGTATCATAAGATAGATGAAGACTCTACTGTACTGATCCTGTTCTGGGTTGATGACATAATAATAGCAGCTAGTGATGCTGAGGTATTGAATTCTATGAAGGTAATATTGTGTAAGAAGTTCAGAATGAAAGACCTTGGCCAACTGTCATGGTTTCTTGGAATAGAATTTGTGTCAAGTGACCATTGTATAATAATGCACCAGAAAAGGTACTGTGAGAAAATTCTACAATGCTTCAACATGTCAGACTGTAAACCTAAGTGTATTCCATGTGATCCCAGCATCAGTAAGATAGCAAATTTTGAATCCAGTGTATTAGAGAATCCCAAACTTTACAGGGAAATAGTTGGAAGTCTTATTTATCTTATGGCTGCAACCAGACCTGACCTATGTTTAGTAGTTACAAAATTATCCCAATTTATGTCAAAACCAACTGTAGCTCAGCTTGGTGTAGCTAAACATGTATTAAGGTATGTCAAAGAAACAATTTATCTTGGTTTGAAGTTTTGTAAATTGGAAACAGGATTAAAATTGACTGGTTACTGTGATTCAGACTGGGGATCTTCAGAGGACAGGTGTAGTGTTACGGGTTACTGTTTTAAGCTGAATATTCATGGCCCTCTCATATCTAGGAAATGTAAGAAACAAAATATGGTTGCCCTCTCTACTTGTGAGGCAGAATATGTAGCCACTAGCCATGCAATTCAGGAGTGAAATTTTCTATCACAACTATATGCAGATGTTACTGGATCCCAGAGGGATAATGTAGTATTATTAGTGGATAACCAAGGTGCAATTGCATTAGCTAAAACCCCAGTCTATCACAAAAGGTCAAAACATATAGATATTAAGTAGCATTATGTTCGAAGTCTGGTAGAAGATGGTAATGTCATATTAGAGTATATACCATTAGAAGATAATGTAGCAGGCATGTTCACAAAGTCAGGTAGAAGATGGTAATGTCATATTAGAGTATATACCATCAGAAGATAATGTAGCAGGCATGTTCACAAAGCCTCTCCCCAAGGCTAAATTGTTAAAATTTAGTGTGGTCACAGAGTGACTTCAGTTTGTGAGGGGGTGTTAAAGATAACAAACTTATGTCACTAAGGAGTATATTATTGTATTATTAATGATGTACAGTATTGTATGTGTGGGATGCGCATGGCGCTGCTGCATTGTTGTTTATGCTGTATGATGGGAGACTGAGACTCCCAGCTGTTTACATAGAATACATAGATCCCGGCAACTCATTGTTTCTGTGATCCTCACACCCTCCAGTCTCCTACAAGATATCATCAACTCTAACAGGTTTAGCAATGATTAATGTTGTTTATTACGGAGTTTACTCTTAGCGTTTTAAGTCGAAGCCATGTGAGTCGGTATGACTAACGTACACATTGGAACGACGTCCAGACCCCATCCCATTCCATCCCTCCTCCCTCACCTCTCGTGTCTTCCACCCTCCCCTGCGTGTGAGTAATTTGTTTTTTGTTTTGATACATTTATTACGCTATTTATTAGCGTCATTCCATTTCATATTGTTACTGGACACCAGCTTGACATACTTAAACAATAATTCTTAATACAATTCAATACCATCTAATTGTAACATCTTAATTTTAATTCATTCATAATTAAAAAAATTCGGAAGGTCAAATACATGCTGCCACATTTTCATTCTGTCTTGGCTATTGCCAGCCAAAGAATCAGTCAAACCAAGATCCTCCACAGAAACTCACATCCCCACTGACATTTATTAAAACAAAACATTATTGTGAAGGTTTCATTAACTCCCACCAAAACGTGGAAAACGCACAAGAATTTCGTCTAAGTTTTCGTGTGACAGATGGTGATGACATACAGTTACCGACAAATGGATCGAGGACAGGCCTCTCAGAAACATGGTGCTAGGATGCCTTTTGCACTTGGCAACACTGTCGTTCATATTATGAATCTTTATCATGGGGTTTATTGGTCTGGAGGATCGAACCAAATATGAAGATTTGTCGAGATAAAAACAAGTCGTGAGCTGATGGGATGGAGACACGAGTACACTCATCATGGGGTCATTTCTACCTAACGAGTTATTGAGGGGTGAAGTGAGAGAGAGAGGAAAAGATGAGGGCAGGTTGTGGAGGGGCTGGTGGAGTGTTGACACTTTTGACTCATATAGAACTATCGCACCATCCACTGAAAGTTTTATTCGAAGCATTCACTGGTTGGAGGGACAGACGGGAAGGAAAAATGATAGTGGTTGGGGCTGACTGTATGAGCGACGTGAGTGAAGATATGGCAGGCTGAATTGAATTAGTTGTGTCTACGAGTTAGATGGACATAGGGTTATGTAATAACAGATTAATGTTTTCGAGTTGGATATATAACTGATATTATTTCGCCACACTAAACACACCATTGTGAACTATGTGATAGTTAGCTCAAAAATTTCAAGTAATAAAAATATTGTTATCCATTTCAACTTAACATTAATCAATAATTACATAACCAAATTATGTAAAAAATTACCGCAAATCCACTGTTTCTATTAAACCTGGAAAATCAAAGGTGACGAACATATATTTTCTTTGTCGGGAGAATAATATGTTACAATTCTAACCTTAAAAATACATTGGTTTGCTAGAATGCCAATATTAATAATTAAGTCTTGTGGGTAATAACTTGACGTATATATATATATATATATATATATATATATATATATATATATATATATATATATATATATATATATATATATATATATATATATATATATATATATATATATATATACAGTGCTGGCGGTTAGAAATGGCGCGAGTTGACGTGAAGTCCGGCGTACTGCCATATACCCTAATTTCCGTGTGCTACTCTTTGTAGGCTAATATTATATGGGATTGTAGAAAGTAGTGATATCTGGCAACTCTACTCTAAGCTTGTATGGGAATTTTAACCCCTAAAGACCGGTTGACGTGATAGACCGTCTTACGTAAGGAACCGGGCAACTGCACCTACCGTCACAGCGATTTAGCGCTATTTCGCGCCCTGTACGGCTAGTTTTTCTTGTCGTTGGGCGAGAAAATACACTCACAATATCGATCCGCTACCCACTCAGTCGATTCTGGGACCCCACGATGGCTGGACGATTTTTACGTAATTGCCCTTGTCCGAATTTGTGCTCTAACGATTGTAAGACAATACTGTAGTGAATATATGTACGTGAGTGACTCCATGATATTCCTACAAGGTTACAAATTATTATTTAGTGTATAGATCATGACACACAATATATAATGGGGTAGTAATAAGAAAATAACACCACAAAACACGCCCATACAGGCACAATCGATAGTAAATATACGTGTTTCCTACGGTACAAGTCGGTTTGTTTATCATTTTCTAAGTGACAGTTACACAATGATATATTCCTACAAGTGTTCATACTATTTTTAGTGTTGAAATCATGACATACGATACATAATAGTAGTAATACGAGTGAGTTGACAACAAACTTGGGCGGGAAACTGAACTCGCCATGCCGTAGTCACACCGCACTCACGCATACACACGGACACACCCCTGTCTCGCGCACAAACATGGTTCACTTCAACTCGCCCTATCTCCACAACTATTCATCGTACAGCCCTCCCGATGGTACCATTGGAAAGAGGAAGAGTTGAAGGTAATGATGGAACAATTTTGAAGTCAGTACACTATATAGGTTAAGAGTGTGAGCGTTGTGAATATAGGGCAAATCGAGGAATTTTGACGCTAGCGGCAGGGTAGAAACGTAGAGGCAAGGTCTACCCTTCCCGGACTGCAGGGGTTAAGTCCTGGTAGTCTGCCTAGGTTAAGTCCTGGTAGTCTGCCCAGGTTAAGTCCTGGTAGTCTGCCCGGGTTAAGACCCGGTAGTTTGTCCAGGTTAAGTCCCGGTAGTCTGCCCAGGTTAAGACCTGGTAGTTTGCCTATGTTAAGTCCTGGTAGTCTGCCCGGGTTAAGACCCGGTAGTTTGTCCAGGTTAAGTCCTGGTAGTCTGCTGTGGTCTAGTCTAGTCTAGGTCAGAGTCAAACCAGCACTATTTGATACTCTGGGTGATGGCCAGAGGTGTCTGTACTACTACCCCGGGCATCAGTCACCAGGCCTATAAACTTATAATCCACCTCTTTACCTTACCCTCCTGTCTGTCTCTCTATCTGTCTGTCTCTCAATATACTTTAGTTTTTTCTCATGCTATGACTTTGTTTCCTATACAATATCCATTTACTCTCTATATAATATCCTTTGCTTGGCTGTACAAAGCAGGACAGAGGGAGTGTGATGAACATTTCATGGTGATGGTATAGCAAAGAATGAATTACTTGACCTGACCAACAGTAGGTAGGTGTGACCTGAGTGTGTCATGTACAGTCAAGGACACTGAGACAGCAACACAACACTACACATATGTGTTGCCAAGTATACTGTAAGATATACAAAGTAGTTGTTCCATCTTCAAATCCAAAGTTATTTATAAAACCAAGCAGTAGCCTAAAACAACTAATTATTTCATAGTGATGAAGGCAAGCAATGATAGTATGAGTGAGTGAGAGAGATTATACATACATACATACATACATACATACATACTGTTACATTATACACATAAACAACTAATTATTTCATAGTGATGAAGGCAAGCAATGACAGACCCAAAATAAATAAATAAAATTACCTGTGGATGAAGGAGTGTGCATTGATGTACAATTGATGCTGCAACACCTCTTGGTTCACACCTGTTGCAACACCTCATTAATCAATCCTACCTGGAAATGTAAATAATGTAATAATCATCATAATAATAAAATATGTAACACAACAATATCTATATTTAACTACCAGTACTCTATGTTAAATATGGAAACAATTACTGTTATTATTGTTATTGTGTATATTTTTTGGGTAAATATGGAAAGAATTACCATTATTGCGTACATTTTTTTTCAGTAAATATTGAAGGAATTACAGTCATTGTGTATGGTTGTTGTTTTTTGTTAAATTCAAATGGGGTATTTTGAAATTAGCCTGACCTTACCTTACCTAACCTAACCTAACCTAAACCAAGGCAGACTACCAGGACCTAACCTGGACAAACGACCGGGAAATAACCGTGATAAAGTACGGGAAATGACCAGGGCAAAATACTGGGACCTAGCCAGATCTGGCAACACTGCTATAACACGGTAATTCTTTCAATAAATACAGTATTTTGCCCCGGCCATTTCCTGTACTTTACCACGGTTATTTCACGGTAGTTTGCCCAGGTTAGGTTAGGTCTGGTAGTCTGCTGTGGTCTAGGTTAGGTAAGGTAAGGTAAGGTAGATAAGGTAAGGTTAGGTAAGGTAAGGTTAGGTTAGGTAAGGTAAGGTAAGGTAAGGCAGGGCGAGGTAAGGTAAGGTAAGGTAAGGTTAGGTATGGTTAGGTAAGGTAAGGTTAGGTAAGGTAAGGTTAGGTAAGGTAAGGTTAGGTTAGGTAAGGTTAGGTAAGGTAAGGTTAGGTTAGGTAAGGTAGATAAGGTTAGGTTAGGTTAGGTAAGGTAAGGTAAGGTAAGGTAAGGTAAGGCGGGGCGAGGTAAGGCAAGGTTAGGTAAGGTAGATAAGGTTAGGTTAGGTAAGGTGGGGCGGGGCGAGGCGAGGTAAGGTTAGGTAAGGTAAGGTAGATAAGGTAAGGTAAGGTAAGGTTAGGTTAGGTTAGGTTAGGTTAGGTTAGGTTAGGTTAGGTCCGGTAGTCTGCTGTGGTCTAGGTTAGGTTAGGTTAGGTTAGGTTAGGTTAGGTTAGGTAGTCTGCTGTGGTCTAGGTCAGGTAAGTTAGATAAGGTTAGGTTAGGTTAGGTAAGGTAAGGTAAGGCGGGGCAAGGTAAGGCAAGGTTAGGTAAGGTAAGGTAAGGTGGGGCGAGGTGAGGTAAGGTTAGGTAAGGTAAGGTAAGGTTAGGTAAGGTAGATAAGGTTAGGTTAGGTTAGGTAAGGTAAGGTAAGGTAAGGTAAGGCGGGGCGGGGCGAGGCGAGGTTAGATAAGGTAAGGTAAGGTCAGGTAAGGTCAGGTAAGGTTAGGTCAGGTTAGGTTAATTTCAAAATGCTTCCTTTGAATGTCTTTAAAATTTGTGGATGAAATGCCATAGAATAAAATAGTTTTATAATGTTCTAAATAATTGGGTAATGAAGGTAGAAAAAACAGTTCATGATAAATGGTAATTCATTCCATATTTACCAAAACACCATAATGAAAAATGTTTTAGAATGGTCTAAGTAAATAGTAATTATGAATAAATACTGAATAATGTCTATATAAGTAGGTAATTATATTAAAATATACAATATAGTTAATGAAGTAATTCTGTAAATTTACCATAACAATTTTAACTCTACTAAATGAATAAATAAATTAATTAAATAGTTTTAACATTCTGTGGGACATATGAGGACTTTTCCCATCTTATTTATCCTTTTATCACCATTTATTTATATCACAGGGATAATTTATTTAC